>JARPRG010000430.1:108040-139820 GCA_031001745.1 Hartigia nigra | reverse complement strand
AGGCCGATCCCAGGCCATACCGATTCCTCTACCATTTTTTTTGGTTTTCTTTTTTAATTGCCACGAGATTGCTCCTTGCCTATCTTTTACTCCGTTAACGTATCGGGGAATTAAATCGGCCTTCGACTGACATTATAGATCTTCTATACCGACAGATCAACGGAAGTCACATTGGAGGTTATGGACGCTCGTGAAATCTTGAAATTATTTCGTTTTACCAAATTTACGATGGGATCGTTACCTTTTCTCGGTGATTGCGTGGTTTCACAAAGATTTTCAGGGGCCTTCGAGAAATTCGCAAAGTGCAACGAGGATCGTAAAAGGTAGCTGCTGGACTTAGAACTCCGAGTGACTTTTCAATGGAGAATTTTACATCGGTGGCCACATCGATGCCCGCAGGTTCGCTTTCAAACGAGACCACCGTAAATTCTTGTAAGGATAAACAGCAATGGCGGCAGCGGTGACTCTCGCAATTTTAAGGGAAGGAATTGGCCAGTGCCGAAGGGTCCCATCAGCAAGTGCGAGAGTCTGACTTATTTACGACCAGGTTTTGCGGCGCAATACACCTATCTCGCAATAGCACCTACTTGTTGCTCTATTGCTTCTTGACTCTCTCTTTGTCTGTCTCTCTCTCTCTCTCCCACTCTCGTTCCTCAGTACCTGAAGATTTTTCGAAGGTTTCCAGAAGACCCAGGAAGAATTGTATCTCTCGGCAGAGAGTCGTCGGGTTGCGCGACGACAAAGGGCCCCGAAAGTGGGTCCGCTCCTTTAGCCACGCCAATAAATTCGTAAATCGTGTGGCGATCTCGAACGCGGAAGTTCTCCCTTTCTTTCTTTCTTTCTTTCGTACTTTTCTGCTTCGCTTCTTGTTTCTTGCGGCTGTATTCTCGGGTGCGTGCGCATGCGTGAAAGATTCTACGGTCAAATATTTATCCCGGAAAGCGGCGGGACGCGAGACCGTGAAAATTTTATACGGCAAATATTTTTACTTCTGGAACGCGGAACTGTCTCGGTCAATTTTTTCAGTTCTCAAAACCTTTACAGAAAATGTGACAGGGTTCGTTGCACTTAGTCTCAATATTTTTTCTACCAAGATACCCTTTTGTGAAAATGGTCTACAGGGTGGTCGAAAATACCATAGATAACATTCAAAGTTAGAGTAACGGCAGAGCTAATTCACCAGTCAATAACGATTCGGTCGAACGGTACGTCTGTCCCTGTCTTACGCACGTAACTGCCCATAAGACTCTCTCTCTCGAAATCACGGCAGGTATGTGAAATTAGAAAAATCTTAAGCCCAAGCCCTTCTCTGAAGAAAGCATCAAATCGATGACTTATCAACACACATTGAAATTTTTATCTAATTCTCACGTCTTTACAAAGACTTTCCCGAGACATTTATCCGACAGCGACTGACAGATACAGACATTGTGTATTTCTCTATAATCGGAACGGATCGATGAGCAAGTCGTTTTACCTTAGAAATTTATAGTTTGCACCTTGAGAAAATGGCAGATTTAATTGTAATTCTGACTTCCTGCCTATGGTATGTCTGCACTAAACCTTAATTATTTCCTTATGATTTCTGCTTATTGGTCATCAGGAAAATCCATTGCGCTCTCCTTCGTTACGTTTATCCAGAATTTTCTTTTTTTGTTTAGAATACCTATACGCAATGTACCGTACACGGTACATGGGTAAGTGCATCGGTATACGATTGGCCGTATGTGATTTACGATGAGCACACGCGCAGTTTATAACCTTTTAGAAAATCCAGAAAATGTCTCATCTGGAAACGTAACAAGAATAAAGAGGAAGAGGAAGAAGAAGAAGCAGCATGTGCGTGCCACGAGCCAAGACTTTCTTCTCTCGAGAGTGAACAAAGACGACGGGTAAATATTTGTCGAAAATGTCATGAAACATGGGACATTGTTAGACAAAATTTCGAAGCGTGTCTTTGCACCAAAAATAAAGCGAACACGTGGATTTGCAATAAATTTCCAAAATTCTCTAGGTCACCGAATACACGGATATATATTTCTAAGCGCATTGTATTTACATAACATCACCTCCTGTGCCACACATGTTTTTCGGCACGCTTCCTCGAGCCGTAAGAGGGCCCTCGAAATGGGCCAGTGGGGCCCACTGACTTCTTCCTCTATACTACTACCGCTATACCTATATCTACCGCTACCTTTTACTCGCGGCTCTTTAACTATGGAGAAGGCAGTGACGATATGAGAAAATTCAGACTAACCGGATCTACCTCATTAACAAAAATATTATACACTGAGAGAACATATGATGGTTCTATTAAAAAAAAAATTATATTTTTACCTAGATAAGAACAAACATTATTTTTACATTTCAAGGATCTTCCGAACTGACCGCGCTACTGTGTTAACCGTCACTAGGCTACCGTGACAGGATACTTCTTGGCCTGAACGTCCTGGGGTACCAGGATGAGGAAACAGGGCTGTGAACAAGGCAGAAGGACGATGTCAATATTGCTTATAAAGTCAAAAATTGTGAGCGAGCATTTATTGACAGCAATAAAGGCGCAGAGGCAATCGCGTTGTCCTAACGGTATGACGAAGTACGGCTGTCTGGCTGGGTTCGGTCGATATTTAAGGGTCACTGGTAAGTCCCACTGGGCCTTGAGAATGGAGCTCATAAATCTGACGCGGGTCCACCTTCAAGAAGTTGGTGTCAAAATATTTAAGTCCCAGGATTCTCAATTCGTCTCTGTATTTCTAAGACTTATGTGAACTTAACAGACGGCATTAAATAGGACCTATTTTCTATTAACCTTCTGTATTGAAATTGAAATTCTACTTGATACGCCCTGACGGACGTCGCTCATGCGGAATTGCACGTCGTCCTACTGTCGAAGGATATTCTGATGATAAAATTCTTTCGAGCTGCCACGATCTCTGGCTAACGACAGTTCGCCAACTCTCTGGCTTAAGGATTATGAGGTGGTACCACCAGCCGCAACAATGAAAGTGTAACCGAGTTGATGACCAAAAGGGGGGCCTCTTCCCGGTGCCCCGTTCCCTCCTTATTCCTCTTAGTGTACGCGCTGTTCCTCGAAACACAGTTATACTCATGAGTCTAAGGTACCGTGACTTTTGATTAATTGAAAGTCGGAGTCCCAAAAAAAAAGGAGAAATAAGATAATTCATGAAAATAAACATTTTTGGAAATTTCTGTTAAAATTATTTTTTTTATACACCATCTTGATTTTTTTTCTTAGCAAATATGGGTCCTAGGGATTTATTTGGTAAAGTTAGTTACCTGGGTCAGCATAGAAAAAAAATGTCCTAAAAGGCTATTGCGGCAATCGGCCCACTGCCTTCGAACGGTACCTATACTTTTTTTTACACTAAACCTAAATCTTAACCCTTTTTCTTCAAAAGGCAAGTTTACGCAAACCCCAAAATTTCAAGGACTCAACGGTTTGGAGTTAACGGCATCGGTCTTGCATTGCAAAATGACAGAATCCTTTTTTTCCCTTCTTACACTCTGTACCGTTTTATTTTTTTCATCTTTGCTCCATCCTTTCTTCCTCCTTTTTTTTTAAACACCAAACCGACTGGTCCGCATTTTCAAACTAACGGAACAGAGGATAGGAGAACAAGTCAAAAGCATACCTAACTTTTTGATTTTTCTAAAATCTACCCAAATGTCATTATCAAACTAGCAAATATTATTATAAATTTTCAAAATACAATTTTCCGTACCATCCTCCGTCATCCGAATCATGGTAGTCACGCAGTTTGTCGTTGACGTAATAAACTTGTTTCCCCAAAAAAAGAAAACATTGCATAACCAGCAACGAGTAATCTAAAACCAAGAATAGAATCATCCTTAAGATTTCTCCGAGAATCCTAAAATCCTCCCAAAAACATAATAATACCAATAAATAAAAAAAAAGGATTGTCAGTACTCCAAATCACATGAGCAGATAATTACAATAATAAAATGCGAATCCATCGTCATTATTATTCATTCGTTATTTGCAATGCTCACAGCATGAACGTCGAACAGCTGCGATAAAGGAGCATGACGAGGTATGTGCTGAAAGCGTATGAACATCCCTTTACCGAAGACTATACCAGGGATACAAGATGGGCAAAGTAAGTGAACGGCGCTCCATAAGTGATTCAGCACAAGTGTCTAAAGCCACGTACGTACATAAGAGTATCCATGCTAAAATACACGTAAGTAAATCGAATTAACCAATAGAACGTCAGAGTATACACCGTGAAGATAGGCATAACCGAATTATGAAATTTTCAAGTAATTAGTCTCAATAGCGAAGCCTTCTCGACCGGAAGAACAAATACCTTAACGGTTAATAGATGCACGGACATAACCATGGACAATGACTACGGTGCCAACAATATGGTTAACCATGCTAGTGTCTCGTGCAAACGTGGACGAGTCGACGTCACGGCGTCTGACAGAGATAAAAATAATGTCCAACAGTCATACGTTAACGGGCTACGCAAGCCAACGTTCCCTCCTGCCGTATAACCACTACCGAATCTTTGGAATCGAAGTGCCGTCTACAGGCATTACGAAATCTGTGGAAAGTGTCGATTCGCTCGAATCGTCGAAAGGGTCATTCGATATCGATCTACGAACATGGAATCCGATTGGTCAGTGATACAGCTTGGTAAATAGATTTTTTGAAATAATTCTCTTTTTCTTTTGTTATACCGCTGTAAATTAATGAAGCCTATATCCACGAGAGACTTGGTGAATTGATATGAAATATATCATATCAATTGGATGGATGGACCCTAGGAAGGGATGGTTCACCCTGATGGAGGGTGTCCAAGAAGAGGTGGTTTTAATGGAGGTGGTACCAAGTGATGCGTTTGGAGGTGGCCTGAGGTTGCTGGAGGTGGTGAAGGTCTCTGGAGGTGGCGATGCAGAAGCAGAGAAGGGGGATAATGGAGAGGGGAGGGGGGCCAGTCCGTCCGTCCGTGCAGAGCGAGGCTACGAGTAGGGGCCCCTGCCCGTTCGAACCTGGTAAGGCCCCTCACAGTAAGGGCCCACAGGCCATCCAGTTCGCTTCTTCGCCTACTTTTAGAAATTAGTCGCATTTCCCCGGCGGTAGGCGAGACGCGCTACACGTCGATCACGAGGCAAAAAGGAGGCATGCCGCAGCAACCGGGTTCGCGAGGATACAGCGACGTCGTTATACGTTTTCTTTATATTTTTCTTTCAAATATTTTCGTATTCTCTGTGGCAGCCGAACGTGCGAGGATAGATTGAATTTTTCTGGGGCCAACATAAGAAAAGGGGATTAAAAATATATATAGATATACATATATATATATATATATATAAATTGATAACGTGTTATCGTGTTTGAGTTTTCATCGTTGCACTTCCTATTTTTACTCTTCTTACTCCTTGCTCTTTTTATCCACGAGAGAGAAGTGCGTGACAATCAAGACACCAGGAAGATCTACAAAGTTCTAGGATTACGTTCAACGTATAGATCAGTGCTTTGATTGAGGCGTAGTAAATAAAAAAAAATATTTATTTACGCCCAAGTTTCGGATTCTTGACCCATGACGATCATTGACAGACGGCAAATGAAAACTTGGAGAAATAGTGCGACGACTATTACGAAGTATTCAAGAAAGAATTCCTTATCCAGCAGCCGGATTTCATGATTGAAGCGCGTCCCGGCACCGCGATCATTTGCGACACGGTTTCCCGGGTGTACATGGGGCGTTTCGTATAATATCACACCAGTCAAAAGAAGATATGACAATATCTTGGAAGTAAATAATAGAATAAAAATTCTAATTAATATCCACTGTCAATCTATTCGTTAACACTGTTTTGTACGCGTGCAAATTGGTTCAGTTGGTGGACGAAGCCAGTTGACAATAAGCAACAACAACGAGGATCAACGACAGCCCGTTACACACTGTACAACGTAAAGGGACTATACACACTGTTTACTTGGTGGACAAGACTGACTCGACCATAGTGAAGATTATTTAATTGTTACCTTCGTGCAAGTTCGTATGTGCATTCGAGAAAAAATACAACAACGCGGTGATCAAGTGTTCCGTTGTGGATAGATATATACGAGAAGGTCCCGCGGACAACAACAATACCACTCTGGATACCACGTTGCTCATATGTAAGTCTATGTACAGGATAAATATGAGTATATAGAATTATTATTTTTATTGTTTCTTTATTATACATTCGATCTGTCAATTATTATTGGACGTTTTCTCTTTATCCATAACTCTGGATTTTAATTGGCTCATGGACATTTCGTGAAATAGACTTTCGTTTCTTAGGTTAAACGACCGCCATGATCAATTGGTGTTTATTTGTTTAACGTAGTAGTCAAATCGAGGACGATTTATTAAAAGACTCTTGTTAAATATATCGGGATGGGTATACATATATATATATTGTACTGAAACCTAACAGTCTTACTAACGGGTATACTTTTAAAGCGTATCGTAAAAACTCCTGAAACTTTTAAAAGCCTTTTCAACGAAGCTTCAAGCTAAATCGTATACAGCCATTTTCTTTCAAACGTGACTTAACGACGTCCGTCGAGTTTTCGTATGAATTTCTCAGGACAATTATAGGAAGGCAGAAGAAATCTCATCGGTAAAATCAATCTGTCAGTGTAGACACGTGGGGATGCTGAGAAAGCTCCAAAGAGTGTTCGGTGTCACTTTTTTTATTTTATTTTTTCCTTTTCTCTTATTCACAGTAAAAGTACTTGCAACACTGTCATCGCTTGTTAATGACAGGTTTATACTTTATTTCAAGGACGATCTACGAGCTACTCCCGTCCACGTCCCATAAGTATCCCTAGGATGTTCATAGAGTAGGGATTCGAAATTCTCGCGGTTACTCACGCTACGTGATTCTTTGACATTTACGTAGCGAAACGGCCATTAGGTATTCGGGAACTGACAGAGGCTGCTGACTTTGCGGTGAAATTTCTCCTTGCGCGTAGTAACTGCTTTTATAGTGGGGTTGGTAGAAGAAAGGGGGGGATACCATAAGGTTATAGACTCCTTGCGGTGGTTGGCCGTTGAGGTTCTCCATTCCGATTGGTGAACAGACCCAAGTGTCACTGTCAGGGCCGCTTTTCTGGGCCTGCATAATTCATTTTTTTCCACATCCAAATCCCTTTCCGTTACCTCGGCACAACTCCAAAATAATTCTTGCATAAACAAGTCCGTAAAAACTCTCCTACCCTCTTCCTCCAACCAAAAATCCATTATGAAAAAAGTTCAAAAATACCCAATTTGCCCTATACAGACACCAAGGAGCCCTATGAAATAAAAAAGAAATTCAGAGCGTCCCTGAACAATTGAACCTGCTAGCCCAGTGCCTTTCTTTCCGTGCGTTCTGGCCGCATTGGAAAACGCACACGTGTATGTACGCACATATCCAAATAAAAATACGCCAAAGTGTCTGAGGCCTTATACCAGGCAATCGTATAGTTTCCGTATGGCGGCGTGTTCAGCCGTGAAGCAGCAGATAGACGGAAGGCAGAAAGAGCGAGTGCGGGCGTCAGTGTATAGTAGGGATAGGTAGTACGGGGTAGATAGATTGAGAGAGGCGAGAGAGAGAGAAAGAGAAAGAACGAAAGAAACCTACGGGTGGCTGAGTGGGGTCTGAAGAAGTCACGTGGTGGGGGATGCCCCCAGTGCCCGTGGTGGCTCGAGAGTAGGTCAGTGTACCATATTACCTGCCGGCGTCGGGGGGGGCTTCCGACTCGTCAGTTCCGCAAGTGCCTATAGACACCATCCATACTTGTTCGCAGCCATGGTCGCAGCTACTAACCTGGTATCTCTGGTGAATGTTCTGCCAATGCTCTTACGCAGACTACCGCTATGCTCTATAGCTTGATACTTGATGCTTCGTACAGAGGAACGATACTGGTATCGATTGAAATAGCATTGGATTTGGAATTCACTGTTCTTTCGCCGCCATTTTGGTACTCGGATAGTCTCTTTGTGTTGCACACGATTAACGGGTAAATTAACGTTAGATCCGTTAATAGTGATTCGATTCGCGTTGAAGGCTAACATTTTGTTTTTTTTATACTTAAGAGGATTTGCGATCGAGGAACCATTGTTGGATTCGAATTTAGTTCCCTTATACTCCGTATGACTTCCCACTGTGTTAACCTTTACCTCGTGGCCTTACGTACTTTCCCCGCTTGTACGTGTATCAGTCGTGCCAGGAGGGCTTTGTCTGTTATAGAGGAGGAAGTGCAGCAACGCATTCCGATTGGGCGTCTGTTTGAATTCAATCATCCTTATTTTCTCTTAGACTGGTCCAACTGGAGAGATCCTGTAGTTTCTATGTAGTCGAGGATGATTTTGCAAATTCCTTATGTAGTGTATGTCCGAGCCTATTTTTTTTTTCTTTCAGGAAGAATTTCTGATCGATTCTCCCTCTCTCTTTCTATTTCTTTCCCGAGTTCAAATCTCGACACGCCAGTCCACCATGTGAAAACGGGGTCATCAATCCGCCCACATGCGGTTTTCAACGAATTCGATTAACGGAATATTAAACGTCTGTTTAACCGTTACGATTTTTCATTAGCTAGTATTACTCTTGAAAGTGAAAAAAAAATTCAAATTTTCCAAAAACACAAAATTCTTCCATTCTTATATATTGCTTTGAGAATCCTTGAGTCATTTCAATTCTTACTCTTCGTTTCTTCTTCGACTCCGCTCAAGCGATCAGGTATGCGGTTGGACTCAGTTCTACGCCAAAGAGTAATTAGGTAAACCAACCTGCGCTTGCCTCCCCTAGCCGCCCTCTCCCCTTGTTATTCCGTTAGAATGCACCAAGAGATTCTTCCTCAGGATCAATCGATTGATCGCACTTTATACCGATATCGTTCTTCGGTCGAGCATTGATGTTACTAGGAACGGACCATAGGTAAGCGGCATTAAAGTCTCTAGATGCATCATGCATAATATATACACAGTATACGAATGCACGTTAAATCGAATTAATTACTTTCTTGTCGCAAAGTTACATTGACAGTCTTTATACGGTTTGATCTACAAGGAAAATTCACTTTACTGATTATAGCCATTGGAACAATATTTTATTTATTTTTTTTTGTTTAACAGTTGGTAGCGGTTCTACGATACCCACATAACAACGAGGAACACGTAGCTAGCATCGCGAAGCTAATGAAGCCGCTAAATATAACTGAACCTGAATACCGCTATAATAGAACGAGATAAGGCCCTCATTTGACATATTCCTGTACAAAATGAAATCGATGCGAAAAACACACGTTGTACAAGGGAAACAGTGCTAACTAGAGCAGTGGAAATTAAACAAGAGCAAAATTTGTCACCAATATAGTATATATAACCGGTAGCTATTTTTTGTTATTAAAAATAATTTTTTTTTAAGGTTAGTAGGTGGTGCCGGGTGAGGGACGGATGTTATAAATAAAGATAGAAGCGGTCGAATAAAAAAGTTATTAAATTTTGTAGAAATTGGACGTAAAATAAATTTGCCATTTTATATTCATAAACGTGTATAGAGACGTGGACTTGTCTGACTGTCTGGATACTTGTCTATTATAATTGATGCGCTTTGGCGTTTGCCACTATCCTCCATGATATATATGTAGGTCGGCGTGGGATACGACGATTCGCACGCGCCATTTTTCGCAACGAAAAGGAAAGCTATCTTACGTGCGCGCAGCAAAATCTGGTGTATAGGTTCGGTTCTCTGTCAGCGGGTTAACGGTGCTACGGCCTACTTAGGAGACACGGAGTCGGAGTCCGACTCGTGTGCGTGCTTATATATCCAAATCCAACTGGAGATGGTTAGACACGCGGTATGTATATAGATATGCTGTGTGTACGGTGTTGGAGACAAGAGTTAAATTCACTGGCAGATCGTATTGTGGTTGGACGGTTCAAAAGGAGTCTTGGTAGTATTGCCTATTATCATGTTTATTTTACATTGGATATAAAAGACAGTGTATCAGAGAGAGAGAGAGAGAGAGAGAGAGAGAGAGAGAGAGAGAGACAGAGAGAAATGAATTTTATAGAAAAGAAAAAAAATGTGTAAAAAATTAAAAATGTTTAATTCCAAAATTGTAGGGTAACGTTTTTAATTGGTTTATTAATACAGTAAATGAGTGTACCGTTAACTGGTTATAAATTGGATGGCGGATTTACTAGGGATTTTGGTTATTAGTAATATTCTAGTAATTAACGTAATTCTATGGTTGGTAATATCTTCTTTTGTTTTCTAGTACATATTACAAAGGTAATAAGATCTTGTGGGTATTACTACTCTTGCTTTATTACGGATTTTTAATTTTTCGGGTATTTTAATAGAATTAAGTATGGAACTAGGAAGTCAAGTAATGGGACTGTAGAGGAGGCAGAGGGGCTATTAAGTTCGATTGGGCTTCAATCGTATTTCGTGGTTAAAGGAATAATAAATCAATCAGTCAGATTGCCGAATTCGCCGTGTGGATCTACCCAGTGATCTCATTGATAAGTAGCTCACCATTGTCGTAGGACCGAGAAGCGGAGCCCAGCCGTGTAGTAACCCTACACGTTTTACTTAATGTAAGGCCCCAATCTCCACGCCATTGGATAACGGTACCAAGCGACGCGTCATGCCACGACTTTGCCCCACCACGACTACGCGTATTCCCCACTATTTTTCTTGGATTCTTTTTATCCCTGTTTTCTCGGCCTCTCTCTTTCTCTCTTAATCCCTGGTCCATCCTTCCTTCCGACAAGCTGCGACGTCCCACCCGAATCCTTCACGGATCTTCAGAATGGATCCGCGAGAGATGATGCTGCTGATTTGCATGATCTTCGTGACGTGACACGCGGATGTATGCAACTTGCAGCTGGTCATTGGGGACCCAATTTTTGCCATTTGGTACATGATTAACGGGACTTTGGAATTTTGGTTAAATATAGTTTGGACCTTATTTACGAGCCAACTGGTACACGGTTGACGAACGGAGAGACGCGTATTGGAGAACGTTGTAGGAATTTCAAGTTCAAGAGAAATGTTTATATTTTAAGACAGCCCGATCAGTTACTTTCAATGATGCGACTTTTCCAGTCGAGATATAGACATTGTTCCGGAATGATGTTTTTTTTTGCCTCCTTTTCATTGTCTCTTTTGCTCTTTCTCATGTTCACACCACAAAATATATTTTTAAGCGAGGCAATTTGGTCGCTCGAGTGTACTCGGCCGTAGCTGGCTAGCGTGCCACTAACCTAGTTAGCAGCAGGAGCAAGTCTTTCTTCTGCCGCAGAGAGAAGTGGTATCCACCTACCTACCAACCTACCTACCTTTACCTACCAGTCTGCCAACCTACCTACCTACCTACCGTATGCCATCCACACGGTGTACTCGAAGGCACGGTAAAGTCTCGACATGCTTCGCTTGGCTCTTCGAATCGCTTGGGAATTTTTTAAAATTTTGTTTCTCTCTCTCTCTCTTTCTCCATCCTTCTATTTCACTCTGTGAGTACCTAGCGGAACTTGCAATGATACGAGGTGTCCTGAGGTCAGGGTGATAGGAGGGAGTCTAGATATACATAGTTTATAACGTTGGATATATGCGGAATGTTGTTGATGGTACCAAGATGATTGTTATCTTGGGTGTATCGAAAGGTGCGATAATTATCGAATTAAATATATATCGATGATATATCGTCTGTAGCAAGAATTTTCCTGTCTGATGTTCCAGGTCCTCGCGGCGCCGTTGGCGGTTGCAGCACCCCCGGCAGTAGAGTGGATCCCTGGTGGAATCCTGGTCCCCTATTCCCGACGGTCCCGGTCCCTGGTCCCCAGAGGTCCGACGAGGGGCCACCAGTTAGCAGTCTTCAGTACTGCAGCCCCGGGCGAGGATCGAGCTCGTCATCGACGCCGCCGACGCCTACCACATACGTCGGCCCGTCGTCGACGCCATCCTGCCATCATCAGAGAAATCCTTACGGAATCGCGGCTACCTCGACGTCTACATCGGCGAGCCTCGGTCTCGTGGACTCGATCGCCCGGGGTGCCGATGTCGTAGCGTCCTCTGGATACGGTTCGATATCAGCGAGTTCATCTGGGAACGTGTTGTCAGCATTACTAGCCGCCTCTACCGCGACGGCGACGTCGGGAAGCGTCTCGATAGCGACGGAGAACGTTCAGATTGCCCGGGGAGTACCGTCCTCGGGACAGAGCAACGTGCTTTCGTCGTTGCTGGCCTCGACGTCGAACTCACCCGGAGCGTTTTCGTCCTCTGCACCATCGTCCTCGACTTCGTCCACCGTGTCTTCGGTGGTTCATCATCCACGAATCGGCGGTGCTACCACCTCGGCTGATTCGCTCAACAGTATTCTGTCATCGCTCAACGTCAGAATAAAACCGGAAGACACGTCGGAAGAGAGAAACGAATCCAGCAACTTCAACGCGACCTTACTGAGTTCCTTATTGTCAACCTCGCGCATCTCCGGCTCGCGCAACGACGAATCCTCGGGCAGTCCTGCCAACCTCACTGGGCAGAACGACCGTGATACCGTTACCAATATCAAGGTCGAGTATTCACCCTGCGACGTTTTGGAAGCCGAGGACGACCTTGCCGCGACGTCTCCATACGACATTATATCCACCTCAAGAACCTCCAGGCACTTGTCCAAGCCAGCTTGTCGCTCCAAGGACTCTTGTGACGTTGTATCGCCAGGATCAGACATCACGATCGACATGAAGTACGAGACGCAATCAGGACCACCCACAGCACCGCCTCATCTGACCTCCTCGGGAGTCGAGCCACCTCACAGTAGTCAAGGTAGCGGGATGGTAGGAGGTTCTCCAGCGGAAGTCGTCGGAGTGGACAGTCTTCTCTTGTCACCCTGGGGTGCCAGTGGACCTGACTTCTTGGAGCCACCGGATGTCAAGCAAACGGCAGCTGGTATCCAAGATGCTTGGGACACGATCCTCTTGGGATCTAGTGTGGGTGTGGCCTCCACACAGTCTTTGGCTGAATTGAAGCCACTTCCTCCGTTCACCGGGTACACCGGACACCTGAGTATCAACGGTATACCTGGACATCATTACCATACGATAGCATCCTCTGCGCAGAGACCGTCCTTACAGTCGTCATCGCCCACCCCATCATCCAATCAAGAGTACTACGAGCCTCCTGTGGTATCCTCGAGTACACCCTGTCCTCAGGGTAGTCAGAAGCAGCAGCAACAGCAGCAACAACAGCAACAGCAATTACCACAGTCGACGCAGCAGGTCGACTACGACATAGAGGACATTGCCGAGATCATCGGCTCAGCGATAGCAGACACTACAGTACCTGGTGGTGGGAACGGTCCAGGATCTGAAAACGACCCTGACGCCTCTCGAGACTGGATAGACATAGCAGAGTGGATAGACACTGCATGTTCACCGAAGACTCAGGAGACGACGTCACCCAGTCCCTATTCCCAGATATACGCCACGACGAATCAGTCAGGAGCACCCGGAGGACAGCAGCACGGGTCCACCCTCCAGAGTTTATTGACTCATGGATACGCGCCTCTACTTCAGGCCAGATTACAAGGTAGTAACACCATGCAGAATACATCATGTGGTGAGACGCCATCCTCGACGAGTCCTTACCCACCGGTGAGTCCTCCAGGTAGAGTCTCCACGTCATGCAGTCCGGATCACATGCTCCATTCCTCGTTCGCCGCGCCCTCTCATCCTAGAAAACGACCGCGTCCCGCACCAGGTTCCCAGAATCCCTCGAAGAAGAGTCCTGGCGCCACGACGGGCTTACCATACGGTACGGAGTCCAGTCTGATTGGCGGCAAAGAGAAACCCGTTCACAGGTGTGGAATCTGCAATCGCGGCTTCCTCAACAAGAGTAACATAAAGGTGCACCTAAGGACTCACACGGGCGAGAAGCCATTCCGCTGCGAAGTCTGCGGCAAGGCATTCCGTCAGAAAGCGCATCTCATTAAGCATCAACAGATTCACAAGAGAATCGGTCGCGATTAACGAGTGTTCAACTACGAGATCGGAAGCGGTCAGTGTCTTCCGGTAGTTACGGTTTCTGCATCGAAGAGGTCGTCGCGACGCGTTCACGGCCATTAAAGGAAAAACAAAAACGGATTAAAAAAAAATGAAAGAGCACACGGGCCACTAACCCCCTTTCCCGCTCCCTCGCAAAGACGCGAGGGCCCACAGTATTATTCGCCAGGGTGCCTTCTTTCGTTGCGTCCTTTCTGTATAAAGTAGACCAAAATAACGATGACGGATTCTAATTCGCATCGCAACCTGATTTACCCTCGGCCGATCGTCGCGTCACGATCTATTCATTCATTACTTGACTTATCGTTTCATGAGAGTCCGGGCATGAAGCCCGGTTCACTCGAGTCCGACGATGACGACTATGACGATAACACCGATGACGATGACGTCACTGTTATCCTCCTAAACGGGTACGAAACGTGCGACGTTCGTCCTGGGTCTTGATTGTTGATTTCTTATACGCATATATATATTTCTCTCTTTCATTCTCTTGGGACTCTGTTGAAAGCGAGAAACGTGCGACTGTCCCACAGTGTCCGTCTGGCTGTATGTCTCTTATGTATATAATCGGCTGCATAAAAAAAGAAAAGCGAACGAGAAACATCAAGCAACAGACACAGAAGATATAATTCACGATAAAAGTGTTTTAATATATTACGTATACTGCATATATGGTGATACACGAGAGTATACTAGAGGTGCGCGCTTTTAAGGTTAGGACAAAAGTCGCGCATCGAACGACGTACCTACGGTCTATTACCGTTAAGTTCTTATTAATTGTTCTGTTTTTATTTATAGCGCTTTTATATTATATATTCTTCCACGTATCCATATTCGGAGTTTACGTATCTCGATTTCCTTGTCCTTCTCCTCCTTTTCCTCCTCCTCCACCTAATCCCTATTCTTCTACTTTAGTAATCTATTTTTTTTCACGCTCACTCTATGCTCCTTATTTATTTCACTGTAAATTCTTATTATTATTGTTATTATTATTATTATTGTTATTATTATTCCTCTCCTATTTTCATTGTAAAATAGTCTCTGTACCTCTACACTCGATCTTTAATCCTTCGTGGCGTAGATATTACGTTATCTATGCTTAGAGTATATTGTCTTAGAATGAAAATAAAAAAAAGAAAAGTCGTCATCCTATAGGGAACAACCATACGGGTTTTTAATAAGACACATGGAACTTTTTTCTGTCAATATATATATTTTTGAAATTTTTTCTGTAAAGTCTACTCACTCTTCTGTATCTATTCTACTACTTCCGCTTTTCGTCTATGGTGCGCGTGATCGGTGATTGATGCGTCTTCTGATAATGTATAAAGATAATTCTCTTTTTCTCTCTTTTTTTTGTGTGGATATTTATAAATTAACGATCGATTAAACATTTGTTACTGTAAAGAAATTTTAATTTTGTACGCATACCCCACCCACCCCCACTTCTCTATCCTTTCTATTTAAAGTACCTTCGCGTCGTCGGATTTATTTTCTTCCTTCTTTCCTTCCTTATCTCTTTGCCACAGAGCACCGATATTATTTTTTATCTCTTTTTTCGTTTATCTTATTAACATATTTATTTTATCTTTACTTCACTCACTCACTCACCTCACACTTCTCTACCTCTTTTATTCTTTACTATGCTACTCTCTGTCTATTGTCTTATTATATGTCCTAGTTATTTATTTTCAACCCTCCCTCCTTCACCCTGCCTTAATCACTTTACTTGTCTACATTTTGTAGATACTGTAATACTTTATCTGCATTTTTTCTTATCTCGAGTCCACCTCGTCATCTTCCCGTATCACTTAGACGATTTCTTTTATTACGAAGAGGTTACAGTGGAGATGATAAAAAGGATTTTCTATTACCCGACGGTTCTTCGTAGGATTAAAAAATAAATAAAATTTGGAAACAAGAAAGTCAGATACACACACAGGTGATAGAATCGATTTGAAAAATTAGTATTGTTCGTGAAAATCCTCGCATCACGTTGTTTCCACGAGAAATGGCGGCCTGCTGATCTCAGTTCCAAAATTAACCGCATTTCTCGCGAGCGCTGCTGTGAAGATCGGCTGTTTTAGCCAAAACTCTTAGGGCGTAGAAGTCCTATTCTTAGTATTTTTGAAATAATAAAAAAAAAGAAAAAAAAATTGAAAAATCCAGTTCCATCATCCACCACTCTCTATACGCACTATGCTTATACACTCTACATTCGTCCGTTCACGAAATTGATATTCCTGAAATCCCACGTGTTTAAAGTCGCTCCGAAAGAAAAAATGTCTGAGGTATTAGAATGTACATTTAAAAAAATATATTTAAAGAAAAAGAAGAAAAAAAATGTTTTAAATAGGGTTTTGATGAACCGCGGAGTTGTTGTGTTCACCGCAGCATGGCGACTGTCACTCGGTACCTAGCGTAGCTGGCTACGCGAAAACTGTTTATAGATTTGTTAATGACAATTATTTAATATTTAATCGATAAGGAAAATCCCTATGATAAGGTATAACGATGCGCGTTCACGTTCTCCAGTCCTTAAAAGACCCTTCCTCCCCCCCGCCCCCCGCCCCTACCACCATTTCACCAACTTTTGCCTTTTCTCTTCGATTCCTTTTTCCGCATTCATTTGCAAATAAACCCGTTCCAAGAACGATCCTAAATGATAAATAATCATAATGATGATACAGCTGTGGATCATTCGACGCAACAGTCTCCGTAATAATTAATTCCAGAATTTCCCTTAAAAAGAAAAAAAAAATCACTATATCTTTTGGCAGTATTGTGTATCTACCTATAATTATTACTGTAGCGTACCTATCGTAATGTCTAGGGACCCTAGCCGTTTAAGGATATTAGGCCTGTTGTTGATAGTTTTTTCACTGTTTTACTTTAATGTACTATCACTTTATTTGTAATGCCTGTTAAGTTTTTTTTTTCTCTCTCTCTCGACAATCCTGTCAACCTAAGTTGTGTGCAGGATATGCAATAAATACGTCATTCTTATATTTGTATTCTCCCCTCATTTCCTTAACCCCGCTGCTAAACCTTTAAGCTAAAGGGATACGTTTACCAAAAAAAAAGAGCAAAGAAAAAAAAAATAAAGAGGTCCACATCCTTGGTACTCTTCTCTATATTGAAACGTAATCTGATCTCACGATGGCCAGCCTTTACGGATCCAAAGGAGCGTCGGAGGCGCAGCAACTCGTGGTGACTTAAATTTTCAGGCCAGTCGGTCCCCGTGGATTGGAAGTCCACACATTGAATATCGTTAGAGAACGACAAATCCTTGAGTACGAAGAAATAAAAGTACAAATCCCGAAAAACCAAGATACGTTATCCAGAGAACTCTTGAGGAAATTCTCCAATTTTCTAGTACACAGAATCCATATATAAATACGAGGCTTAAAGTTCTCTTAGATAAAATGTCAAAAATCCTTATCTATTGGGACACGTGCTTTGTTGCACTTTCGTTATCATTTCACGTATCCTTAGCAAGGATCCATCAAGAGTTCATACGGCTCCCTGTAATAATACAAAATGGAGTCAATAATGGCCGCCATGAAGGAAGCTTATAGCCGAAGTCACTAGCAGTGTTCACACTGTAGCTTCTTAAAGAAAGTCTTTCACCGTGTAGGCCAGTGCCGTAGCGGAGAGTCGGAGAGTAAAAGAGAGAGAGAGAGAGAGAGAAAGGGTTAGGAGAGTAAAGAGAAGCAATGGAGGAAGTTGGTATACTTCGTTGGTACCAGGCAGCGATGTTCCACTTACAACGGCACACTTAGCAACCGCTTCGCTTCAGGATCCTGCAAGAGTGGGTCTATCCTACGCCTGCTTACTGTTAGTACTGCTTGCCGTTTATACGAGACTCCTGGCCAGGTCGACGTCGACGTCGTCGGCATGGAGCACACTATACTTGGATGTCTACCTGCTGGTACACACATAGATTGGTCATCGGGTTATGGGCTGGTCAAGGCTTCTGGTTGTCTTGTCAAAGATTATGCAGGAACCAGGCCAACTCGAAATTTCTGACACACTTTTTGCTTGCCGATCGTCCGTACGCTCTGCTTTGGGCCTTATTCGTCATCTTGGTTTACTGGAAAGACTATATTTTTTATTATGGATTTCTAGTGTTTTATAAATATATTTGAAGAGGGCGTCAATTTTGAATTGTATTTATTTAGGGTAATTTTATCCGATGATTATATTTTTTTTTTTTCTTATTTCTTGTTAAACGATTGTTAACGACAGGTTGCGGTATTTATAATTAGAGTTCTTGGGAAATTCGATGCTTGTCTGTTATAACGGAATTTTCGAAATTGTCAATGTAATGATTTTGAATTATATTTTTGGAAAGGGTCACGTGTGCACCGAACTAAGTGCGAGAACCCGTTAACACTCCAGGGGAAATTTCACGTTGCAAATTCTTCGTTGGAATTTCAAAATATTTTTGATCACCAGCAAGTGAAAATGTCATGTTCGAACTAGTCGGGTATTTTAATACGTTGAATTTCCATATTTCACATAAATTTTGAAGAGCCGTAAAATGACGGTTATTTAAACGATCCAATCGTAATTACTCGGATTTTCTTTATACAGCTCAATCGATCGATCGATCAATCAATGTTTATAATTAGTCTGACAGATTCACGAAGAACTTTTAGTTCGATTACTAATAAATCTGCCGTCTCACGATGCGCAATCCAGTCAGTAATTTCATCAATTTGTTTTTTCAACCAGAAATTCTTTCGCAATTTCGTAAATAAAATGAACGATCATAATTAAAGCCAATGCAAAGGATGTGAGTGGTACAGTTCACACAGAGCCTAGGGGGCTTCTTCTTGTGAATGGACGCCGGGCGTGGGCGTCGGGACGCAAAAGGTACATACATACATATATACCTATAACAAACAAGAATAAATATATAGGATACAGAAGATTCTTAATTCCCGTGGTAAAGTTCCCATCGCTCTCCGAATATCGCTCGTCTTTAGCGCAATCTTCCAGCAAGTAGATCGTGTCAAAAGATTCCCTCTTCTTGCGAGCGACTGAATTCGTAAAATCGAGGAAAATTGAAGACGCAAAAAAAACTACCATGGAAACCTAGAAAACACTGGATAACAAAAAAAAAAGAGTTTGGTCATAATTAAATAATGCAAAACATGTGAAAATCAAAAATTTGATTTAAAAAAATACAGGACTGATTTTTCCATTATAAATCAAATACTGCAATTAGTATAAGAATTCTGTTGGATAATTTCATTAATTGATAATACATGTATATGCATAATTTTGTATATATAGAAAACTATCCTAGAGAATAATTATATTAGTGGGATATCTCGCTGCGAACGATGTATGTCGTGCATGAAACTCCTATCAGGTTCCAACATAGATTTCTCCAGTGTTACCAATAGTAGGATTCTTATATAGTCAATGTATAGAGATAATTAATAATAGTCGTCATTGAGATTTAATTATAGACGTTTGAGAGATGATTATTAAATGCAGGAAGCGAATGAATAAAATATACGTTGGACTAGTGACATTCAATAGTGGGTCTTATAGTGACATTTCAGACTGTGTGAGAAATTGGTTTCAGGATCAAGGTAACTATTCGGGCCCAATTTCACGAAACAAGTTTCATCGAACAATCGTATAGACTTAAAAAAAATATAATTGTATACTGGTTCCTTTTGATTGATCAAAGTACAATAAAAGTCCATATTGATTATCTTTGTCTCTATCGAGCGATGTAAATCCGTAAGTGAGCCGTAAACTCCTTACGGCCGTTGGACAGCCGTGAACGCGGCTAATGGGCCGAATGGCCGTCGCGGCCGGCTTAATGATCAAGTTCGATTTCTCTTGGCATAATAACTCGCGTACGGTGAAAACTTTATGGGAATCTATCCAAAATTTTGTCAGGAGTGTCTCTGGATTATGACGTAGTCGGGTTGAATTCAAAACGATGTGAAATAAAAGTACTAACAAAAAAGAAACAAAAGAAAAGAGTCATTAAATCCACGATAGATATAAATAGACGCATACTTAAATTTGCGAATATAAAATAATTAAGTCCTACGCGATATTTGTATGCCCCTTTTATCTGTTATGGGACTAACGAGTCAATTTTATGGAGAATAAAAAGGAACCGTGGTATAAGTATCCTGGTGTTCCCCGTGTATGGGACTACAAGTCGTGAGTCCCAAGCTGATCGTGTGGTGCAGCATGTATGCCTGGAGTACTGAGTTCGAGCTCTGCCTACGAGGGGCCCGACTGGGACCGACATCCACGTACTGCGGTGGGACCTTGTTTCGTGACCCACATAAAGCAAGGCCGTTAACACTCACGATACACTCGTATGGTTTGGGTCTATACTGTGGAGTATGGGGTCCTACGTAGCCACGGGTAACACCATAGAGAATCACATTGTTGAGACTATAGACATACCATGCGACACGCGAGACTCTGCGTGTACCAGTACCACGTATAAGATCCTCGTGCTGGACAAGATATACCCCCATAGCTGCGTTTTTCATTTAAATTACCAACAGGGCCGGCAAGGCTTCACGTGAGTAAATTTCTTCCTTTCTGAGTCCCATTATTTCCTTGCTCACTTTCCTGATAAAAATTCACTATAATCTTTTGAATTATCTCCCAATCTTCCTTGTCCGAGATTTTACGTCTCTGAAAATTTCTCTAAAACAAAAAGAGGCAAGAAATTCATAGTACATTTTGACTCTTGATTATTATTAAGGTTTGACGTATAATGCATTTTTTAATTGATACTGAATATACGTAAAATCTAAAAGTCATTACGTTTTGAAACTGGATCGATGAACTTCGTCTCACGATGCTGTCATTCATACTGACAATGACAATGACAATGACAATGAACTCTGGTGTACGCCCTCGAGGAAGGATGCCAGAGTTGGCGGCCCTGGGCCCTACTCTTCGACTGGGACTTACGTACCTTACGTATGTGAGAGCTTTAGTAGGCCACACAGAGCTGCTCTAACACAACAAAGATACGCATATACTCTCTCTCTCTCTCTCTCTCTTTCTCTCTTCGTTCCTCCCTTGTCCTCGATCACAAAGACACACGCATGAAACATTATCATATTTATGCTCCGCCATGCTGCGAGCACCGAGTCCGCTTCCAGCCGGGCATCCTTGTTCCCCAGCGATGCCTTGATCTTGACTGGGTGCACGGCCTACAGCTATACAGATATACTACGTTGTAGACATACTCTACATACATATACTACTGCTATTCTCTTGCTGTTCTTTCTATGCGCCTATTCACCGCTCTCCACTCTCGCGTAATCCCACTCGACATCGTCCCAGTGCAAACTCCTCATGCTTTGACTCTCTTATGACGCTATGACTTTTCACAACAAGATTTTAATATTTTTCATGCTTCATAGGACTTTATGTTTTACTAACGCTCCTTAACGTGGATGGTTCCTGAGTTTCTATTCATTAGGTAATTTTTAATTAATCGAGAGAAACTTACAAGGTGAAGATGTACTGTTATGCCGGAAAGGAATGTTTAATTGTAGGATAAAAATAATGTAGTATCGGTTGTAATGGAGTGTTAGAAAAGATGTATAAAATTCAGATTTTTTTATAATGTTATCATATGACTAGTGTACGCTGTCGAATCCAGTTACTCACGGAGCTCGTGTACAGTTTAAAGATTGATCTCAGCGCCATCTTGTAGTGAAAAAGTAGTTTGGATTGAAACTAATGATGGCGCCACTATAGCCATTCTCGCTAAATGACTTATACAAATATTTGGAGCATGGCAAGTGTGATTATTTTCAATTTCACGGGAGGAATTTACACGTTTTTTGTATTAATTGCTATTTGAATATACAAACGGAACCGTGATGTATGAATCTGTCTACTGTATCGCGTAAATTTGTAGGTAACGTCAGTGAGTAATATAAATTCGCTAATAATCAGTGATAATGCATAATGAAAAAAATGATAAATTATTGTCAATTGTAAATCGATAAGAATTCTTCTATTAGTTGAATTATGTCAGTTTGCGCGAATTAAAAGAAAAAAAAATTAAATGAATCAGGACGTATGCGTGATGGCAATGGTGTCAAAGGTTAAAATCAGAAAGACAACAAGAGCCTCTTCAGAGATTGTTTAACAACACGAAAAAGAAGTAAAACGTAAGGGTTGTTGCGTGATGTCGAGGGTGGTATCGATTGACCCAAATCTCGCGAATGAACTTTGAACTCGCAAATTTCCACTATTTCCCCAAGTGCACGCGATGTCCCGTTATTCCGTGTATCCAGCTATCCACCTACACTGTACGTTAAGGAATAAGGAAAAACCTAGAGGAAGGATAACGACCCAGGAAACCATAGAAATAAGGATAAGTGGTAGCCATTGTTAATCTTTGATCAAAGAGATAGAAACATAAAGAAAAAAAAAACAATTAACAGTCCTATATATTAATAAAAAAGACAATAGAATGTACAGAGTATTCAATATATTTTGTTCCGTTTTGTTTTTACAATCCTCGCGTTTCCTCAAAAACGCGAGTGTACGCTTTTTTTGATTGTGCTACAGAAACATCGTTCAAATAAAAATGTCCGTTACGTACTTCATCTTGATTCGTCGACTACGATTTTATTAGTGCGAATCCGCAATCCCTTTATTTTGTGCCTTGCCAATGGACGCCAGGAATGCGATTACATCTTTGAGGATTCGAATACGATTCCATTTGGGACCGTACTCAATGGCAATTCCATGAATAATCTCTTCTTGGGCATAAGGCCCAGCGACTGTCTAACCTTCGGTCGCTCTATACTTATTAACGTGGCGTGGGCGTTACTTAAAGGGGGATCAAGGTACGCTCAGCTGAATTATAAATTAAGGCGAATACACAATTTGCCCGTAGTTTGTGCATGCGTGCGTGCAGATAAAGTCGACCCATAAGTAAAGTGTGAAGTCTAGGGAACTTCTTTGTATGAGAAATGCATAGAGGAATGGCCCGTAGATATATTTTACTTATGAATGGACTATACCTTTGTGCACCGTACTATACTACATGTATATACAGAGTGATACAGTTCAAACGTAACGTAACAGCCAGATGGTGCCATATAAATGATGACACTTGTTATATTTGACTGGTACGTTTGAAATGGATAGCCTTGTATTTATATATATATAGTTCTGTATGTATCGACTAATATTGGACGTTTCAAATATACTTGACTCGCTCAGAGTATCCTCACTTTTGAGACTGCATATATAGTCTCTCTACGCATCCACAATTTTACTTTTTTTAGACTATACAGAAATCTCAGAAGTTTACTTCAAAAAGATTCTATACAGTATTTATCTAGTATTAGTTTAATGCTTAAAAGCCCCGTGTTTCTATTCAACATTCGCCACGACAAAGGGCCGCCATATTTACAGTGTCATTACAGGCGGCGTGAACTCCCAGAGTTCGCCATCTTTTCCTTTTTTCTCTATTTTACACGCTTTGAACGGTCTACGCGCACTTGCGTGATTTTAAAGAGATGCGTTTTTCATATGCTAGTATTATCTACACACTATATCTTATCCTCCAGTCGTATTGATCTATTGATCGGTTGATCGATTTTTCTTATTTGCAACTCCGTTTGCTTCGTTTTAGAGGTTTAGACAGTGACACCTTGTTGGGCCAGGAGTTGCTTTCTCTGATGAAGACTTGGCGACTCTTCGTGAACTTCCAGGGTGGACTGGGTTACGGATGAGTCAAAGGACTTTGAGGTCTTAAGATTGTTCAGTGCCTTGAGGCAGGTGCTCGTAGATATCTCTAAGGACTTTGAACTCTTGAGAGATGCGTTAGCTAATTTCCTAATAGTTTCTGATATTGGGCACTTTATGAAATCCTTATCCTTATCGCGTTTCCTGCAACTGTCCTCGGTGACGACGGCAGAATCGAGTTCACACAAGGCTTCCTTCACGTCCTGTACCTTCTTTTGATCTAGGGTCTTCTGTTCTGGAGCCTTTGAACTCCCCAACATGTTCTCCACTTCCTCTCTTGTCCTTAAGGTTTTTGTCTCATTACTGTCATTCTTCTCCAAAGGATCCTTAGGTTCCTCCTGACTGAGTAAGGACTTGGGTGGTGCCTCCACATAGCCGCTCTCGTCGCTGTCGGCTTCCTCGTCCAAGGAATCCAACCGAAAGAACTCATCCTTCTCTAGAATTTCTGCTTCCGCCTTCTTCGAAGGATATTTTTCACACCTGGCTACTTCTAATCTCCTTTCCTGACTGTTTTCCAGTCTTCTAGGATTTTCACCCCTTGGTCTGTAATCGACGATCTCGTCAACGCCGAAGTCCTCGCACTCTTCGAAGTCGAAGACATTCGATCTGACCTCCTCTTCTTCCTCTTCTAATTCCTCCTCCTCTTCCTCCTCGTCGCTCCTGGCCGAGAACCTTTTCCGGTTTTTCGAGATACTTAGAAACTTCGGACTTCCGGTGCAGGTCATAAAGTTCGGCGAACCTTCAGAATTTCTTCTCAGTCCTGTACTACCAGGATGCAGTAACTCATCGGAGAAGAATACTCTCCTGGGACTCCTAGTCTCGGATTGCCTGACAGGATGTGCATCCTCAGCTCCTGGCGCTCTCTCCTCGCTATTCGCTGTACTGGCCGTTTCACAACCGCTTGATATACTGCCATTTTCATCAGAAGACTCTCCCGAGGTACGATTCAACGCATCCACTAAACGAGCTATCCTCCAATCATCCTGTTCCTGCCAGCTGCGAGCGACGTTCTCCAAGGAACGTAGCTCGTCCAGGAGACGTTGCTGCTCTATTTCTTCAGCAACAGAGTCCTCCTCGATGGCCGACAATTTTGGTGCACTCTTTGACCTCTCCAAGGGTGGTCTGTAATTCTGTCCTCCGGTACTCAGCAGGATCTTTCTCCTCGGTAACGACGGATTCTCATAAACCGCATTGGCCAGTGAAAGTCTAACGAAAGCCAAAGAAAGGAAAAACAAAAAGGTAATCAAAAAATAATATTATGCAACATTATTTTTAAAAATCATATACTAAACTAATATATAATACCTGGCATTCTGTCTAGAGACTTTGTCACGTCTGAATTCCAACAACGCCTGCTGTAACCTGGTGTTCAAGATGGACGCTAGTCTCCTAGCAGTCGACTCCTTGGAACAAAGCGCAGCATGGCACCTGAGTTCTGGTCTCAACCTACGTCCCTCGTGTCTGTATACCCAGACAAATAATCTAGGATGTGAAGCAGGAGCCGTGCAATATGTCACCCTGTGCGCCCAATACTCAGTGAGGCCATGATCCTTGGTGGTGGCAGTGAGTCCACCATTGGTAATAGTGAGTCTCATAGTAACATCAGGTCGACTGCTGCTCACGTAATTCCTCCATAAAGTGGACACAGGTTTTTCCACGCATCCTTCTCCTGTAAGAACCAGAATTATCCGATATCAATAATCCGTCTTCTTAATCGAATTAATGCTGAATATTTTTAATAGTCTTATAAACGCAAGCCATTAACCCAAATACGTAATGACTGCTTCAATAATACCGACCAAGCTCTTCCCCCCTCAATTAAAATGTTCAATTTCCCCTTCTACCGTTTACCTTTATATAACTTCACTACGTCATTCGTGTCTTAAGCACCCAAAACTATCGGCGTCACGACTATACGCTGCCGTGCGATACGCCATTCCGGAATTCGATTCCGCAAGTCCCATTCCGTCACGAGGCGAGGATCGCGTTACCAATTTAGAGATACAGGAAATGACAGTACAGTTAGTTAGAGACAGAAGAAGACACGAAGAAGGTGCAGGTACTTGATATATTATGGCAGTGCAGAAGTAGCTACGAACAGTGTTGATCAGCCGACGACGACGACTACCCTTAAGGCAAAGACGATGAATTAAGGCTTACCCGACGATCGTCGACTTCCGTCTTTCGACAAGCGACATGCGATATATGTGTATCACCGTTTCAAAACGGAATAGCAATGCGACTAAAGTTTTTAACGTACAGCAGAAGTTCGTATTCAAAAAACGAATGTCGACGCTATGACGTCATCGGGAGGACCGCTTTGAATTCTAAGACGCATGCGTGCGACGGAGAAGGCGATTCTCACATACAAAAAAAAAAGTTCCGTGAACATTCACGAGCGAGCGTATATAAGCGTTGTGGAAAAATTTCCACTTGAAAACAACCATCCACTTTGTAACCTATGACACGTTTGGTCATTGCTATCATCCTTGATGATTTTTTTTCTTTCTTTTCTTTGGATCGTACCTAAGCTTAGTTAGCGATCTAGGAACTTTGTTGAAAGTAACTAGAAATCTTTCGGTCACCGGTAAAAACAATGCTTGAAGGTTTGCGTATCTAAAAATGTCGCCTACGCTTGAATTATTATAAGCAATTTATTATTTCACGGTTGTCCCATTGCGAATGGATTGCGAAGGAAATGCGAATTTTTAAATGTATTTAGAAACAATCGAAATCACATTTGTTATTCTTATTGTGGTTTGTGGTGGATTAGTTCATAATTAATAGAGATCCATTTTCAGATGGATTTAAGATCTTTGCATGCATTTTCGCCGATATTATTCAAGCTATTTTTGCAACATGTCAAGAAGGCTCATGGGCGTGCGTTATTCGTGTACCGGAAATAAGATTAATCCGAGGACTTGTGATTTTGCCAATTCACTCGCCAGATTGACGGACGATACGAATTTGAAGATTTTGCGATTCTTATCAAAATTCGCCCGTACAACCGTCACTGATTCACAAGTTGGGAATATCGTGAAATCATGTTGCGTCACGTCTGCGTTTGTCGAAAGCGATAAAAATCGTCGCGAATGCGATAAAAAACAGCTGATCGCAAGATTAATGGCGCCCATTGTCGAAGAACGAATTTATTGCGAATGGCCTAAGAAGCATCGTCCCGATCGAAGGCAATTCGACAATAGAGAAGAAGTCAGGTAGAAGATAGACGCGAAGAGAAAACTTGTTTTTCCAGCTGGAAAATTACTGGAAAATTAGCTGTGACGATAAAAAAAAAAGAAGAAGAGACTGTGCAGTTGCCACTGGATAATACAGAACAATATTATCCGTCACGTCTATAACGATACGCCAGGAACGTGTAAGTGTGCACGTTCATCTTAAAAAAATTGTTTTTCCTGATGCTGTTTCAAAGGATCTTCCCTTTCTGCAAAATTCCCTAGAATCCTGCCCACGTGTTACCAAACTGTGGCCAACGCCTTTATTCGGTATCCATTGAGAAAAAAAAATGATATATATCACGTTAAAGGCAGTTTCCACGTAAGCGTCTATTCTAGGAAGTTCAAATAATTGGCACGTGTCTATCTAGAGTCCCGTCCCATCGTAAATCGAGTGGCTTACCATCGGATTTATTCACGTGGATTAAGAGTTCCGCATAGATACAGTAAACGCAGATTAGAAAGAAAAAAAAAAAAAACAGTCAAAACAATTGCACAATTTTTCAATATAGCATCAAAGAGACGAGCATTTGTATTTCTATTGGCAAAGATCCAGCCACATGTTCGCTGCTAAGAGAATCTACTGAGAAATTCTATTTTAATCCTTCTCTTCCTTTTTTTTCCCTCTTTCCTTCCCTCTTACCCAGATAATCCCACGGATAGGTTGATCGGTGCGCTTCTACCGTATACCTATATCTTCGAGCGATCCATAACGATCTTTCTTGGCGGAACGAACCGCACGCGGAAATTGTTTTTGAAAGAACCCATACCAGGGAGAATGCGCTTTATGAAGAATTACCAGCCAGCCGGTATCTTTGTGCAAGACAGAGAGTCGCAGAGACATTAGCAGCGTAGGTGCGATTATCTTATGGAATCACAGGGTATAATGTAAAATAATTTTTCTCGGCTGTTTTTTCTTTTTTTTTCTGCCCCCTCTATTTCCTTCGACTTTATTTACGAGCTGCAATTTTCTCGTAAACTACAGCGGCGTTATGTTTTTTTTCTTTATTCTTGAGGCTGCACGTTTATGCGATATACGTATGTGAAAAAAATGTGTAATGCAAAATTAGAATTATTTAATAGAACGAGTATTTTTGCATTCGTAGAAAAAGCGATAACGTAATAAAAATCTTGACTGATTTGATCCTCTTCTGGCTATACTATCGATCATTAGGTATTACGTATGGATTGATTAGAATCGTCGTAGTCTGATAAGGCATTTATTTTGCGACACATCAGTTATTGTTACCTCCTGCAAACACACTATATACCACACTACCGCTTGATCGGGACCCTGACGATGTAACTTAAGATATACCTAACCTTTATTCTATCAATAATAATTTTTGTGTCGATATCAATGTGATCGTTAGCCATAAATAATGACACCGATAAGACTAACAAAATGATGTCACGAGCCGGTTGTTATCGATGGCTATTTTTTTTCTATTTATTTTACACAAGACAGTGACAATTAATACGTAGACATTTTTTAAACGATTCTACCTGATCGTGTAACACAATCATTGACAATAGTCAATATCTATTGGACGTTCGTTAAGTGCGATTGAAAAAAAAATTGCCGATTAAAAGGTTCATATTATTAATATCCGCCTAACAAAAAAAAAAGAGTGGAGCTGCGGAGAGGAAGGTTCGTCCCGATTACATCCTGTCATTGACAACGATAATCAAGATCAATGAAACAATTCGATTTCTATCAAAACACTTGAACAATCTGAAAAAAATAAAAATCCGTATTAAAAATATATTTGATCTAATAATAGAAATTCCAGGAACTCTGTCTTATGATCGAGTGTCCCATTCATGTTTTTATACTTTGAGCGTTTCCTTATCAAACATCTGCGATAATGAAACATACGTCACGATGATTCCAAAGACTTTGAATCTTAAAGTAATATAAAATAATTCGTTACAGTTGTCGCTGGTTCACGTTGGCCAAGCACTTTCTACTTGATCTCCACGAGAAAGTTATGCTTCAAGTAGAAGGTCTAATAGAAGGTCGACACGGGAGAGTAGTTCAAAGTTCCAAAAAAAATGAAAACTAATGATTGATTCAGTCTAATTGAAAAAATGGTCCAGATGATATTTAAAAAAAAATATAAAAATTTTGTTTTAAAGGCGCACGTTCAACTTTTATTGTCTATATAGAATCTGAAGAGGCATCCAATACTCGAATTTCCAGTGTCTAGGTCGTGCAACAGGGTCAGGATAATCTAGTCGCAGGGTTGCGGTATCGGTTCGCCAGGAAAAAGAAGTTCGAGCTAAACCAGAGTAATGGCGTGTTCGCCGATTATGCTCTCGACCCAGTCTCGATGACTATGGTATGCAGAGAAAGTAGGAGGTCCGATAGACCCTGGATACGCCTATGTCCGGTCAACGCACCGAATACGTTTTATATCCCGAGAATCAGAAGTCCAGCTAAAGTTTACGGGAGATCTGAACTCTTTATGTTATTGTTTGTACGTAACGCACGATATTGTTTATTCCAAATTCGCAGTACGTTAACGCACGCGTCACGCTGCTGTACGCGTTGGAATCTTTAAATCGTCCCGCTAAATATTCCTGCGCACTTCCGCTCCCCCCAGGCCGGGATTCGCGTGCCTTGACTCTGGATTAGCTCGATGCGAGCGAAACGCTTGATTAACGGCTTTAATTACTGTTTGTCTTTGAGCTGAATTATCGACGAGTACGAGGAGTGTCCCTGCGCCATTATACTCTGTTTGCTCCTTTATTTTCTAGGGGCGAAGAACAAAAAGTATCATGATCCAGCAGTCACTCGTCTCGGGACCTACCAACGGTGACTGACCGTCTCTGTTTTCTCGCGTAACTCCTTATTTCTTTTTATTATGTGGCTATACTCTCCACTTGCATGAAATAATTTCTCTCGTGAAAAAAAAAAAGAATATAAACTCTGTTGACTAATAGCAATTGATATGGGATGAAAGAAAAATGAAAGATGACAGTGTCCTTACCTTTTGCCCAACCTGTGAGCACGTTACCCAGGTAGGCAACCTTATAGCAAGGATCGTATTCGGTAATGGATGCATTTCCCCGATGTCTCCTCCAGAGTCTTCCCAATCCTCTCTTCAAGGACCTGAGGGTCTTGTGTCCAAATTCTTTACTGGTAGAAGCAGGTTGATCGGAAGCGGAAGTAGCCCCATCATCGACCGGGGCTGCTACCACGTCCCCCATCATTTTCATGATCCACTTTTTTGCTCGATTATTAATATAGTTCAATTTAGTTTAGACCGCGAAATTCAAATTTTTCTTCAACTCTCTCTCTCTCTCTCTTCTTCGCTCTTGTTTTTTCGGTATCTTCTTTTCTTCCTATTATTCTTCACTTTCTTTCCTTCCCTTCGCTTCAAGGTAATCCTCCTCGCCTTCTTCGGCTATCTTGCCGTGCCAAGATCCGCGAACGCTCTACATCGCCAGCCGCGGGAAACTCTGAATGGGCGAACTGGTAGTCAAGCGAATTTAAGCTCCGTTCACACCGACAGCTTCGTACACGACGCGTCGATAAATCCTGTTGGTCGTTGACTCTGCACACCTTCCTGCACCATTTACTCTCGACAGGGTGGGGGAGAAAACGTTATCACGAGGCGATGGCACTTATCAGTACCTTGTTTGCTCGCAGTAACTCGGCACTCTGGTAAACGGTTTTATTAATTTGTCAGTGTACACAACAGTGATGGTACCCCCTCTGAGCTTCTCCGATAAATGGACCACCTGTTTGCATTCGTAGATTACTCTGCCTTGTTTACTATTTACTTCTCATATCCAATCGCGCAAATTCGGATAAATCCGAGCAGATCGAAATTTCTGAAACAGACAAACATTTTTTTTTCAACTTTACCATTGATCGGCCGATACTTAAAAAAAAAAATGAAAATTTTATAATTTTACTTTAATTTATCGTTTCTTTGTTTTTATTATTCATCACTTTTTACCTTCAAAATCCCTTAAATAATCTCGTACCTAATAGCCTAATCGTGTTGGTATTTAATAGATCTTGATAAAGAGCACCTGCCCGTTGAAAGCTAAAACCTAATCGAAAATATTTGTCGCTTCTCACCTCCCGGCCCCTCGTCTTTTTTATTTTTCATCAATGCCTACCAACGAAGCACGCACATAAAACGGCGCGATAAATACTATGGCTCTATCGCACGTAGCAGCAATGTGAAACTCGCGTACGTCATCACTGTTGAATATTCAACGAATGTTATTATATATGAAATAATCGAATTACGCATCAACTAAATCCCATTTAAGAACTCTCATGGGAATGCCACTTTGACTTTAATTTGACTTGACTTAAAACTTACCGAATTTCCGTATTTCCTATACCCAGCGTAGGTCCGAGAGAGAGGGACCTATGGGCGTTCGCGTGCGCGAGACAAGGACAGACATACCGTTCGCTCGAACAGTGACCAACAACCTTTGTAAAATTCTTCATTCTCTCAACGCAATCTGCCGCCATTCTACGCTACAATCACGCATCTTTCTGTACAAATAAATTTTACCATCCATCCTCTTCGTCGTAAACTCAGACCTACCCGCCGTCATCCTCTTACACAAAGAAAGATGGTCCGCTCGCGATAGCATGGCAAGAAATAAAATAAGGAGAGAAAGAGTGTGAGAGAGAGAGAGAGAGAGAGAGAG
>JARPRG010000430.1:43801-95358 GCA_031001745.1 Hartigia nigra | reverse complement strand
TGGCAGATAGAATACAGTACTTCTCTGCTGAAAGAATACACTAGAGAGAGAGAGAGAGAGAGACATATATATATATAAAGAGTAAGAGAGAGAGAGAGGAGAGGAGAGGAGATAGCGTCTTACGCCTTGGGGCGTGGGTCGTTATCGAGTATAATGCTACCTGGAGCCAAGTGGCCAGATATGGAACGATAAACGGAATGAATTCTAAAAATACGATATTAAGTACTGATGCGATGAAATCGATCATCGCGAAAGAAACATAAGATTATTGCCTAGATTGGTGAAAGTCTGTAGTATAAATTAAAAAAAAAAAATGATGTTAGGTTTTATCCGCACAAAAGTGACAAGGAAATTCGTTGTTTTTAAATACGCCATGCTTTTTCATCTGATGCATTTTTAACGCACCGAAGAACTTCACAATCTCGTCGCACAGTAGGAGTGTCCGTACGCGAGGTGAAACGAAAATACCGATTCAATATGGCAGGTGCGGCCATCCCGGTGGCAGAACATCGCAACAAGTAGACTCACCGTGATCTTCATTCTCTGATGCTATCTCATACAATTTTGCAGCTAAAGGTAGCGGACATCTTTGAGTCTGAACTGAGTGATTTGTCGTTGCTTCAGGCTTTTTCCTTCTCGATGAAAAATCGCTTGGAAGTTCCGGTCACTGCTCTATCAGTGTGTTTTCACGATCACCTGGTGGAGGCTATGTGTACACTGATTTACGACGAAGCTACGTTCCGTCTGTATTACACGCCGAAGAAACGGAATATTCTAACGTTCACTGTTAACACTACGCACTTGAACACTAGTCAGGATGTCACCAGAACTATCCAGGGTTCTTGGGAACGACCTGGAGATGCGTGCAAGTGACTGAAATCGTGCGTCGGACTCGGCACGGACGGCGGCGTAGCCAACAGCGTTCGCCACAGCAACATAACTGGACACCGGTTGGAAGGGGAACTGAACCGAACGAATGCGAGAAGGGAGAAGGTGCAGGAGAGGGTTTCATGCCCCGAGAGGAGAACGAAAAGTAGGCGTAGGTGGGTTCCCATGGGCCCCACTGTGCCCCAGGATTGGCATACCTCGATTCATACCTGACACTAGATCCCTCTCTCAATATCTATCTCTTTCTCAATATGGCCCCTTTATGCTTTGAGAATTTGTTGTACCTTTCTTTACCTTTCTTGAAAATATTATGTGGGATGCACACCCACTTTTGTTTCCAGAATATTCGCTACGGGGCCCTACGGACTCGTGATACTTTACTGAGTACCGTTCAAACCCAACAGGGAGACTTTACGATTTAGTTCTACCATCCTTTACAACAGTACCTTCGCGTTTAGGATTCTTTCTTTTTTTTTTCAATTCGCACGTGGAATAATACTTTATTCTCATGGATTTAGGTGACGCTTTATTATGGATTTAACGCTGTTACAATGAAGATTGCAGTCGTTATGAATCCACCAAAATACTATTACGCATTAAGGCTATTACAATATAAACAGGAAGGCCGTTATTGCTCCCTAGTGTACGAATAATTATTTCTGTGGAATAGGAACGTTCAAGTAACTGTCATTCTGCATCGCTGAGTCAATGGATATTTAACTGTGGTAAATTGTATTTTTTTTACCGCTCTCTGCGTTTTTGTATAAGATTAAAAGCAGTAATTATAATCGCTCGTTGAATAATTGTCGTTATTTATCCATAATCGCTGTGCGCCCGATCGTTCGACATGGAAAAATATGAAAGAGCGAAGAAACACAAAAAAGAAGAGAAAAACTATGAAACGAGTCGCGACCTGCACGGTTTTAATCTCGCGGCGGACGTGATGTTTGAAATTTTCTAGACAGACCGATTTATTCGATGTCAATGATATATAGCTAGAGGCTTCCGAGAAAGAAGCATAGGATTAATGGCAAAACGCGTATAATGATTTAAGACGCTTTTGTCTGTTTTCTCGTTAATGTTCTTTCTATCCTTTTTCAATTCTTACATTCCATCTGTTCTGCTGCTTTTTACTCTCCTTTTTTCTTTGTCTCAGGTATTTGAAAATTCATAATTGTCCTTGAGCTGACCGCGAATTCACTATGCTATCTCACGGCGCAATTGCGGAAGAGATTTTTAAACGAACTTGCTCGTTTCATAAATTATTATTATACAATATAAACTAATAATACTCAAAGCAATAGCGTATTCACATGACTAAATCAAGTAATAATACGCTGCAGCACGCGACTCTTTAGTTTGCTTATCGATTTCGTGACTGAATAGTAATATTAATGTGTAGTCGAATGTTAAATGAATGTTTTTTAATGTATGTATATTAACGTGTGTTTGTGTCACCCACGGAAATATCGATTGCGCTTCTCTCTACTTGTCAGCGCGCATTTAAAAGAGCAGTCTGGTGTAGGAGGATATGTGCAAACTCTTCGTGCGATCGAGCGAGAAGAATTTCAATGGCGTCTCATTACGTCGCTACTATATGGAGAACCTAACTCCGGGAGGATACTCGATGGGCTGAGCCGTTGATGGATGCAGTGTAAATTACATAATTCCTTTTGCGATTGAGGTCGCGAACGTGTTGCGTACAGAACTCGTTATTTACGCTGGTTCGAATGCTTCGAATAATTCCCGCTTTCATATAATCGCATTTCTCAGTGCTGCCATCTAGAACGCGAGCAGAGAAACTGTTCAGTAATTTAATATTCCGACACTTCTCTGTCGGTAATAAAGATTTGACACGGCCCAAAGATTTAATATTTTCTGTTTTATCGACTGATGGTTGTCACGTAGGGTGAGTTTAGTAATCACTTTTAGTGGTTACCGATTATTCCATGTGTTTTTTCGAATTTGTTTATAATAATTCATAATATTTATTAAAGTGTAAGTTATAATACTTTTTTTTTTTATTGAGTTTTAAGCCACTGCTAATTTCTGTATAATTTTTTTCTTTCGTCTGTCTGTAATATTCATTTGGATTTATGCATTTAGATCCACGTGGGATGTTATAAAGGTTAGAAAGAATGGCTACAGCGTTAGAATTATTAAGATCTCTGGATCAAGATGAAAAAGATCACGATGACTTTATTCGCCAATTATTATCCTCGAATTCAGATATCCCCTTTGATAAAGATGAGGTAAGATAAAATTCCTGTTTAGTGGCTTAATCTTAGAAGTTTGTTTTTGATTATATTTTTGTAACATTTTTAAACAAAACAACTAAATAACAATTCCCTTCTAGATAAACACAATTCAAAACGTCATTATAACGACTATTAATACAAGAATAAATCAGGCGAGTACAAGAAATTCTGGATTGGACATATTATTTCATATCCTACCCAGATGTTCTAAGCAGATATTAGTGAAATATGGTATTTTATGGATCACAAAAAGTACTCAAACCCTAGAAAGCATTCAGAGCAATGTTACTGAACTCAATTTAGCATGCAAAGTACTGGGATCTCTAGTCACACGATGTAAAGAGGTCCCGGAACTACAGAAGCAAATATCTATTCAAAATGTGAAGCAACTAATAACAGTTATTACGAGCTTGGAACAAGAAAGAAGGTGTGGGGCCACCTTTTATGTAATAGCCATTTTGTTGCATAATTATCCAGAGGCATGTGAAAAACTGCAGGTAAAAAAAGAAGACTACGTATATCCTAAATATCTTTCCATTATGTCTCGTAGCAATAGTCAAAGTAATATTTATTCATATTTTAGACAGCCATTCGAAGGACTATATTATCTATATTAGACTCAAAGAATAATGGTTTAGTCAAAGCCAGTGCAAATTGTTACACACTACTCTCCAAAGCTACAGAGAAAACATTTAAACCGCCACAAGAAAAATCTACGTATACTGGCTGGCTTTATAGTCAGGCTCTGATCTGTAACAGCCTGCATGAAATAATGGACGAACTGTTTACTGGTTTAATTGAATTAGAAAGTGTAGATATTTGGGACAAGTTAGTTCTTCCTGCAATATCGCAAGACAATATAATTGAGTATTACTATGGATTAGAACGTAGATTTTCCAATCTATGTATCTATTTGTCAACGATGCTCAGGTGAATCTCGCTAGTAGAAAGTTTTTCTTACATGGTTCTGAAATCCTAATGGTTATTATAATATATTTTTCTTCATATTTTAGGGGATACAGGGGACAAAATTCTGTCTCACCAAGTGATATTTTGCAAGTTCTATGCAGAGGTTTAGCTGTGACACCTTGCAATTTGGGAATTGATGACTCTTTCAGAAAGCAAATATTGTATTTTATCTTACCGAGGTTGCATATAAGTCTTTTTAATGTTCTGGATTCGTTCATCGATGGGTAGGTATTTGTTTGTCTGTTTAATTAGAACCGCAACCATGCATAAATTTTTTATCTATTTATTAACAGATTTCGACAACATCTCGTTCCGTTTGCTCTGACGATACTACAGCTCTATCAACAGACTTTAAAATGGAGCGCAAGCGTTCCAGATAATTTGAGTACTTTCAGTGAAGGCAAACCTTTCAAAAATTTGAGAATCGCAGTTTACAAAAGTTTAAAGAACTGGTTGATGTACCTGGGGACTTTGTCAGGCGCTGAGATGGTGGGAAATGAACTTCTACCTCATATTTTGAAAGATATTACACCAGAAAAAGATCGTGTTCAGCTCACAGTGAGTTATTGCTATATTAACTGGAAATTAATGAAAAAACAACTTTGATGATCTTATAATTAATTCATAGGTTCAAAAAACACACAATTTGTCAAAGAGAGCTTTGAAAAGGCTTCGAGATTCTCAGTATGAGAATAGCACAAATTTAGGCAGTGGAGTGGAGACTATAAAAAATTCTTGTTTGAATGCTGAATTATGCAATGTAGCTCTTCTTGTTTTACAAAACCTGTTTTTCAGTGCAGGATGTTGGCTGAAGCCGTCCTTCTACAAGGTGACTATGAAATTACATGTATTTCAAATGTATGCATGCAACATACATTATTTGTGTATAATTTTACAATTCATTTCACAGAGCGTCCAAAACGTTGTCGTACCATTACTGTACGATTTTTATTTGGGAAGTACCGAACAAAATTTCTATAAAGATAATACCGAATGTCGTTTAAATCTTCTTAGAAGTTTGAAATCGCTTCAAATCAATCAGAATCCTTTCACGCCAGCACCCACACAATATTCCATTGAAATTTTCGAAATGGCTCTTAATGATTCCAATTTAAGTATCATTCAAGAGTCTAAGCTTGCGTTGGTTGAACTTGAAAAAGTAGCACATCCCGTTGCACCGGCATTGGAATTTTCTATTAGAAATAAGGATAATGAAAATGAAGAAGATTCAGAAGAGATCAGCTCAGTGCTTGAAAAACAAAATGAGTCGGTAAACGATACTTCCAAAAGTGCAAGTACAAATATTTGGGTTCAATTCAAGGAATCTCAAAATGAGAATATTATAAATCAGGCTACCGATAATTCATGTAAGGATTTCGGACTATCAACTGAACAAGATTCAACACCCAATGGCGGACCTACGCCGAGTAAACAGAAAAAGTCGAACATTGCTATATCGGATATAACAGTAATAACTAGTAGCAATGATCCTTCAGCTTTGTTAATAAACGATGATGAGTCCAGTGCACAGCAAGAAGGTAAAAATGGCGATGACTCTTTGGATTCTACTGCTTCTGGAGATTCCAATGATAAAACGAAAGCCTCCGAGGAGATTGAAAAGGATCAGAATTACAGATCTAGCAATGCGGACGTGTCGTCCTATCTTACGTTAAAGGAAATACAGATGGATGAGATGCTGTCGGCTACGGAAAAAGATGATTCAAATAGCAAAACTATACCTGATGAAGCAGCAACAAAGTCTACAGAGAATAAAACAATGAAGGAGACTAAAAAGAAACACGCAGAAGCGAAAGACGGAGAAAATGTTGAAGACGTGCTTAGTTTATTTTGCGATACGACAATCGATTAATCTTTACGCTAATTAAAACTGATCTTACTAAATTTTTATATCAATACATTTTTTTCGTAATTCCTTAACCTAAGAATCCCAGCTTAAGTTTTGGTACTATATTGGGTATACGATTCTGACTTGCAGTCTTTTTTATGATTTTATCCACTACTGCTTTAGTTTGATTCTCTGACTCGGAGTCAGGTACATCTTTTCCTATTATAAAATTTGGAACTATATTTTTCAAATTGCTGATATTTCGTGTAATCTCTATTGTGCCATTAAATAAATTACAATAGGCTGATTGCAGTCTATTAGTAATTCCAGTCCACAGAGCCATTTGGCAATATCTGTAAAGAAGAAAAACTGTTTTAGTATCGCTAAGATTTTTTTTTTTGAGAGATCTGCTAAGTTACCTGAAGTTTTCTTTGACTTCGGACTTTGAACTGACGCTAATGAATTGATTTTTATTATTTGAAAATTGTGGAATGGCATTGAACATCCAGGTTCCATTATTTGTCTTGTGAGAAAGTACTGGTTCTTCATTCCATGCAAAAGTGGCTATCATATCTGTGAATACATCTGTAACGTGCTTATCATTTTCTGATATATTATTTTCATCTGGTATTTCTTGACCGGTAATGGAATTTCGTCCAAAAATATATCCCAGGTCATCACCATGCGTAGTACTCTCCGTTGAAGTCTTAGCATCCACTATAGGTAGACCAGCAAGAAAATCTTTACCAAAATTTTTGTGTCCATTGTGATCAAAACTGTACAGAAAAGTCTTAGCTTTCTTGCTCCAATGTTCAGTTGTTAAAAATGCAGGAACATTAAAGAGAGCATCTCCTAGAGCCTCTGACACTTTTGCAATCTTATTAGATCCTTGATTTCCATTAAAGACATTAAAATATTTGCCGAAAGTTTCAAAGCCAAAGGGATTTGATTCGTTTCCAAAATTCGGAATAATACTCTGAAGATCTTTAACTAGATCTTTGTTTAAGAAATTTGTCATTTTTAATTTATTCTCAATCTCATTCTTAAAACGGCCAAAAACAGCGCCGCCCGTTTCATCCTTCATTACTCCAGTCAATAATGGAATCTCTGGGAAATTTCCCATTTTCAAAGCGGTTTCCGGTGTTTCTGTCATAAAATTTGGTAATGACCTACGCACAATGTAAATAGAAATTATTAATCCTGGTATTATTAGTAAATTTTCAATTATTATACCTTTCATCATCGTTGCCTTCTATAACTGGGCCAGGTCCTAACAACGTAGACAATCCTGAAAGAAATCCTTGGGCCATCGTTCGCGCTGTTTCAAGTTTCGAATCAACTTGCAACAATTGCTCTACTGATAATTCTCGAAGGCATTGTACCATATCTGGAATATTATTAGTAGGACACCCATTTTGAGACGCTATGTATTTTGCAGTACTCATTGGATCCTTATCGATCGCAAAACTTGAAAGGATTGAGCCAGACATAGCGATCAGTCCACTGAAAAAATCTAAAAATATATAATAGTTAAGTTTATATAAACAGCTTCTACAATATGAAGCAATAAAAAAAATTCTTACTCCTAGTAAGTTTAGATAAGGAAAGCATGATGGCCGAACTGGCACCGGTACCATGACCAAAGGCAATAATTTTTTTTGGATTTCCACCAAAATATTCTATATAATCTCTCACCCAATTTATTGCCAATGTCATATCAAACATTGCATTATTGCCTGGTAATTCTTTGGTGCCTGTACTCAAGAATCCTAAAAGGAAAAAGTATATTGAATATAAAAATTAATTCATTCTTGATAACACGTATTACACACCTAACGATCCTAATCTGAATTGAATGGATACAACGACCATTTTCTTCTTAATAAGATTTCTCATTTCATATTGGCATGCAGCACCCCTTCTGAAGCCACCTCCGTGTATCCAAATCAATACAGGATATCCGTCGCCAGAATCTGGTAACATTGGGGTGAATACGTTTAAAAACAAACAATCCTCTGATCCAATGATTTTTCCAGTTTTGTCTTTATTTGGCTGAGGACAAGGCGGAGCCCATGTCGTAGCATTGAACTCTCCATTTAGATGAGCAGCTTTTGGTCTCTGATAATATATGCAACATAAGAAAAGTGTATTTTGCCCTTTAAAAGAGACTTATTTTTAAATAGGATCATTTTAGTATTCGTCATACACGAATGTCGTCAGATAATTTGGTATCAGGTTGGTTAATTTGATAATAATTGCAGGATGTGAGTTGATAAAACTTCTTTGATTGAAGATGTCCGGCATTTATCATGACAGTTTGTATTTTTGGCGAATTAATCCATTTGAAATATTTCTTTTAAACATTTAAGAGACTTACTTGAAATCGTGAACGTCCAACTGGTGGTTCGCCAAATCTGATTCCACGAAACACGTAAAATCCTTTCTTAGGATCGCGCATGCCGTAAATTCGAGCATCGCGATTATTTTTATTCACAAAAACCACAGGATCATCTTCGGGCGGCTGTGCAGCCGCTATTCCTCCGACTATTCTCTTCTGTCTTTTAAGTAAATTTAAAGACTCCGAAGTTACAATTAGTGCGAAGGAGACTAATGAAAATATGAAAGTGTGTCGTAACATTGCGAGCGCCGATAGTGAAATGAATGGTGTTACGGATAGTTGACATAATTTTATATGAAGGAGGAATAAGATAGGAACGGAATAGATAAGAATACAGGAAGCCCGTGACTTTTTTATTCTATAAGAATCTCGCTATAGAGCATTAAATTTCATATTTTAATCATGAGTTTTGTTTGTAATTAATTTATGAAAATAATAATAATACCGACTGACTAGAAGTTCCTTCTGGAGCGATAAGACTTTATTGAAGATTAAGACACATACTTCAAACACTATTCTCTATGTGATAATTTTCCCACTTTAGTCGATTGTTTCCTTTCGGTGTTTTCATTATTTGAATTTTGAATCTGATTTAAGTATAGATACATATCTAGTAATTTTTCTCAGTGATTTTGGTAATGCCAACATATCTGAAGCTTCATAGGTTCGCTTCCGCCTGTAACTTCCTCTGTTTGCTATCGGCTCGTTCGGTACGTGTCTTCTGTTTTCCTTGCATGTAAAATCCGTCAAAAAGAACCGTAAATATGAGACATCCAGTACTCGAAATCAGTTCACGGTCTTACGGGAGTATTTTGGTTCTTAAGAGATAACATATTTTTTATAATTCGTAAAAATTGTCGAAATTTCTTGCGTGTGTCTCTTGAGGTTACGTTCCTCCAGGGATAGTTTAAGACTCTTGACATGTCAGAGTGTTTTACAAAGTTTTTGTGTATTTATTAGTATTGCTATTTATTTTACAGTATTTGAGCCATGGGTCGTGTTATTCGCGCTCAGCGTAAGGGAGCTGGATCAGTTTTCCGCTCCCACACTAAAAAGAGGAAGGGAGCACCGAAGCTTCGCTCTTTGGATTTCTCGGAGAGGCATGGATACATCAAGGGTGTTGTTAAGGTATGAATAAATTATTTTAAATTTCAATGTTTTAACTATATTTCACTGTTAATTATTTAACCCATAAGGATTTGTATACATGAAGCATGTTGGATACATCTGGATTGAGGTTACCTCCCATGTTTATATCATGGCTCAGTACTTTACTTATCTTTTCAAGTGTAATAATGAGATATTGAGAAGTGTTTAGTATCAAATGATGATTTCTAGTATACCTACTTCTGAAAGTATATGAAGATTAAGAACTAGAGGCTCTTTCTGAAGAATTACCTTGTGTATATTACCTAACGATAGTAATCGTATGAGATTTTAATGTATGTTGGATTTGTTTTTATAGGATATAATCCATGACCCTGGTCGTGGTGCACCCCTTGCCATGGTTCACTTCCGTGATCCATACAAGTTCAAGACACGTAAGGAATTGTTCATTGCTCCAGAAGGCATGTACACTGGACAGTTCTTGTACTGTGGAAAGAAGGGTAAGTGCGTGTTTTGTTATGTTTGATTATAGTCGGTAGGGTCAGTTTCGTTTAAAAATTGATATGATGATTTCTAGAATACCTACATACTGAGAGGTTATGAAGATTAAATATCTAGAGGCTCTTTCTGAATCGTGCTGTTGCATATGACTTTGTTGCTGGACTTTTCTAAATAGATGGTAAATCAAATTTTTTACTTTGCTTTTTGCAGCAAACCTTCAAATCGGCAATGTTATGCCTGTTGGTCAAATGCCTGAGGGTACCATCGTCTGCAACCTGGAGGAGAAAACTGGTGACAGGGGTCGGTTGGCTCGTGCATCTGGAAACTATGCTACAGTCATTGCTCATAACACTGACAGCAAGAAGACCAGAGTCAAGCTTCCTTCTGGTGCTAAAAAAGTCATTCCATCCAACAACAGAGCCATGGTTGGCATTGTTGCTGGTGGTGGACGTATTGACAAACCCATCCTGAAGGCAGGTCGTGCCTACCACAAGTACAAGGCTAAGAGGAACTGCTGGCCAAAGGTAATATACCATTCTAAATCATTTCTACAGATTACCAAAAAAATTGTTTCAATGATGGTATGACATTTGAAACCTGAATCATTCTGTGGATATATTTCAACTGAGAATTTCTTAGAACAAATTCATTTACTTAAGGGACTCTAGTCACAATTTTTAACATATTCTTTCTTTTGCATTTCAGGTTCGTGGTGTTGCTATGAACCCTGTGGAGCATCCTCACGGAGGTGGTAACCACCAACATATCGGTAAGGCATCCACCGTCAAGAGAGGAACCAGCGCTGGACGTAAGATTGGTCTTATTGCTGCCCGTCGTACCGGAAGAATCAGAGGAGGAAAGACCGATACCAAGAAGGACGATTAGGTTACACGTTGATTGTCTTGGTACATATTCTACAATAAAAAATGAAAAAACCCAATGCCGACAAAAATGTTTCATCCAAGTGACAAAATATCTTACATTTTACGTTTTTTGCTTTCTCCAAAGTTTATACGTGCTAGGGAATTTTTGTTGATGAAATTCTACAGTTATTAAAAAACGGAAGTGGCCACATAGCGCCACTATCAGCAATTCCCCTATATCAGCGCCATTAAATCCTCTGGTGGATAATGACGTTAGCTTCCTTTCTAAAATTATTCTCCAGAGGGCGTACGCGCTGTGCTTGAAAAGAAGCAAACGATTCTCGCGTAGTCGCGTTGTCAGTGACGAAACGACTGGGGAGGGATACATTGGTAAATCAGAGTGAAGGAACTAGTGAGGGACTCTCGCGCGTTTTTTCCAATCATTCCCGGCGTGCGTGAGTGCGTCAACGTACGCGTTCAAGCGTAATCCAAACGTATTGAAGTAACGTCAAAATCAATCGGGTTAATCGAGGTGAAAATAGTAAGAAAAGTTGAAGAAAGATCTTTGGCATAGACGTAGAACAATTCTTCTGAACGAGGGGATCTCCAGTTGATTTCGGAACGAACCGGAAGTAATATTGAAGCCATCTTGCGGACGATATTTCGGCATTCGGCCATTTTTGTTGCGTCGACGACGTCAAGTGCGGCCAGGGGCCTCTTTCTCTCTTTTCCTCATCGAAGCCAGTCCTCGAGTTTCCTTTGTGTCAGAACAGCGGCGGACGGCCGAGGCGTGCGATCAACCTTCTCAATTGAAGCGAGTATTCTTTTAACGGAAGTCCGTGATATCATTATATTATCGCTGATACAACGGGAATAGCGAGTTTCTGCGAAAGAGCTACGAAAACTACGCACCGAGGCGGAGTAATATGAGTAATGCAGCCAACCAGAATGGATCAGGTCTAGAGCAGCAGGTAACTACCATTGTAATAGATTCTGAATTCGATTTCTCTGACAACCGCTAGGCCGCCATAGCTCTTCTACCCTCGTTGACTTCTTTTATTATTTTCAACTAGAATCGCATCTCTCTTTTTCTACATCAAATTCTATTCTAATTCTCTCTATTATTTCACATCTCCTCTAATAGGCTCCAATATTCATGTGCCCTTGATTCCTCGTCTCAACTAGCACGGTACCTAGCTCGAAAATTTCGTGACGTACGTACGTTTCTCGTAATGGCGGCTGCTAATTCCGGGAACAGCACGCCTCGCGCACTGCCATTCTCTTATTCGTCATACATAGCTGCCTTTTCGCGACACGTGAAGCGCGTTTTACGTCTCGTAGTCGTAACGGATGTTATTACAGAGGCATTTGTGATGCTTGTCGTAGAAAAGTACTATGACCTCGAGTATTACTCTCTTAGCGTAGCCACGTTTCTTTTAGAGCATAGCCAAATGAAAATCGGACTGAGCTCATATTCTTGAAGTTCGGACGCGAAACGGGATTTACGCAATCCGCATGGCTACTTAGGAATTTATGAAAGAAATGTGTTGGCACTTTGATCAGAGATTTAATTTATAGCGTCTATGGATACTCGTTCAATTACGAGTTTGCAATTCAACGCGAAGCAAAATGGCACAATCTGCTTTATGCAATAGTCTTATTCGTCTCTATCTATGGTGCAACTTTTTTTTTTCTTCAGTGGGATATTCTAAAAAACTTGCTTGCTCGCAATTTCTTAAAGTAAAACGGTTATTTCGTCAGGCCATTTCTCTTGGGGATACTTTAATGACATTTTGGAGTTGCAATGTTTTCAATAATATATTGGCGCCACTGTACTTATAGATTTAAGGATGTGTTCAAGAGGTTTACCCTTTTTTCTGTTACAGTTAGCTGGTCTGGACTTGCAGGACTCCCGCCAACCGAGTGGGGGTCGTTACGTACCACCGCATCTACGTAATAAACCTGGAAGTAAGTATCCTCTGTCATATTAATTTTTAATGCAGTGATTTCGTTACTGCGCTTGCTGAGAGTTTTTCTTTCTGATGTCTTATCATATGACTCAGAGACTTCATTGCGTCATTAGTATTGTAAAAAAAGTAGGTCACATATAATTTCTGTAAAAGTAATTATAATGAAGCATCTTGAAATACGTAATTCATCGGTCACCGATGGCAGTTATCATTCTCCCTAAAGAATGATACTCCTGCTCGTTTTTGATCTTCCGATAAGTCTAAAATTTGTATTTAGGTAACGGATCTTCAGGCGGTGATCAACATTCCTCAGCTAATTCGAGACCATTCTCGGAGAGGGATAGAGGTGGAGATCGCGACAGAGAAAGGGACAGGGACCGTGGTCGCGGAGGTGGCGGCGGAGCAGGTGCCGGTGGCGGAGGAGGAGGAGGTGGTGGCGGTGGCGGTGGCTACAGGGATTCTCGCGGAGGTCGTGACGTTGACTTCGGAAACTTCGGAAGCCGCAACAGACGCGGTGGGAATCAGGAAAATGGTAGAGACTACCGGTATGCCAATGCTGGGGAACGAGATCGCCCGGTCACTTCTGGAAATGATCGCTGGCAGGAGCAACCTAGGAACGACCGCTGGAACGAGAACAGGAATGACCAGAGAATGGGAAGTTCCGGCGGCAGGTGGAAGGATGAGAGGGAGGGTGGCGGAGGTGGCGGTGGAGGAGGAGGCGGAGGTGGTCGCGGGAGAGGTGACGTCGATTGGACAAATCTCACCTCTCGTGATGAGAGACTCGAGTTGGAATTGTTTGGTACTGGTAATACTGGCATCAACTTTAGCAAATACGAGGACATCCCAGTTGAGGCTACTGGAGAGAATATACCGCCGCATATCACATCCTTCGACGAGGTTAAGCTGACCGAGATAGTACAGAATAGTATTACCTTGGCAGGTTACGATAAGCCTACACCGGTCCAGAAGTACGCGATTCCGATTATTATGGGCCACCGGGACGTGATGGCCTGTGCCCAGACGGGCTCCGGTAAAACTGCGGCCTTCCTAGTGCCAATTTTGAATCAGATTTATGAGTGTGGACCTCGTCCTCCACCACCCCAGGCTGGCGCCTCAGGGAGACGTAAGCAATATCCCCTGGGACTTGTTCTGGCTCCCACTAGAGAATTGGCCACTCAAATCTACGACGAGGCGCGCAAGTTCGCCTACAGATCCCGTATGCGACCAGCCGTCGTCTACGGCGGTGCTAATATCGTCGATCAGATGCGTGAATTAGATCGTGGCTGCCATTTGCTGGTCGCTACTCCAGGTCGTCTTGTAGACATGCTCAGCCGTGGCAAGATCGGTCTACACAATTGCCGGTACGTTACTAATTTTAATATGTGAATTTATGCGTTTAAAGATACGAACAAGAAATTAACGAAACCTTATTTTTTTTAGATATCTTGTGCTCGATGAGGCTGACCGGATGTTGGACATGGGTTTCGAACCACAAATTAGACGCATCGTCGAAGAGGATACTATGCCTCCAACAGGAGAACGTCAAACTCTCATGTTCTCAGCTACCTTCCCGAAAGAGATTCAGATTCTGGCGCGTGACTTCCTGAGCAACTATATATTCCTTGCTGTCGGCCGTGTCGGCTCCACGTCTGAGAATATTACACAGAAGATCGTATGGGTTGAGGAACACGATAAACGCTCCTACCTGCTTGATCTCTTGCAAGCAAGTGATTTCAGAGAATCTTGTAAGTCTTAGTTTTAATTTTCTTTTTTCTTACTGACAATCGCTAAGTTCATATAATTATTCTATGAATGCACGCGGTTATTTACTGAACACTTGTGGGAGCTGGAGATAGCTTCCACTCGTGGCAATACTCTCTTATTTCTTGAACTTCAGTTAATCATGTGGAAAAAAACTTTTATTTGTTCACAATAATAAAGTGGGGGAAGATGGATTAGCTGCAGAGTCGTTGACACTCGTATTTGTGGAGACGAAAAAGGGCGCAGACATGCTCGAAGAGTTTCTCCATCAGATGAATTATCCGGTGACAAGTATCCACGGTGACAGAAGCCAACGCGAGCGTGAGGACGCGTTGCGTCGATTCCGGGCCGGAAAGGCGCCGATTCTCGTCGCGACGGCCGTCGCCGCTCGTGGTCTCGATATTCCCCACGTGAAGCACGTGATCAATTTTGATTTACCGGGTGATGTCGAGGAATATGTTCATCGTATAGGTCGTACCGGTCGTATGGGAAATCTAGGTTAGTACACCATTTAAAAATAAATATATATACATCTAAATAGCCATTATTTCTCAATGACTCATCCAAACATTCGTTCTCTTTAACATTGTCCAGGTCTGGCAACGTCATTCTTCAATAACAAGAATCACGGTCTAGTACGTGATTTGGTCTCCTTGCTGGTCGAGGCTAACCAGGAGCTACCAGCTTGGCTCGACAATATGTTCGTAGAAGCAAGAAACACCGGAGGTGGTAGACGTACCGGAAGCACCAAGGGCGGTCGTTTCAGCGGTGGCTTCGGTGCGAGAGATTATCGTCAACAAGCCAGTGCCGGTTCAGCACGAAACAACGGCTCATCCGGAAGACCTGGTAGCTACGGTGGTAAGTCTTCATCACTTCTCTCTCTCTCTTAGTTTCTTTCAGATCTTCCTCTGGCCTGTTCCCACGTGTTATACACTTCCTCGACTACTCGAGATTGCTTGTCACAGGCAGAGATCGTATATCGTTGACTGCGTTTTGCTTCAGGTGGCTACGGGGGCGGTTACGGAGGCAACTATAACAATTCATCGTACAACAATTCCTCCAACAACGGCAGCAGCAACGGCCCCGACTGGTGGGGAGGATGGGACAAGTAGATCATTAATATCAACTCCATCGCTACTATTACTACCATTATTACTACTCTACACGCAAATTCAATTATATGTAAGAGACACGTACGATTCACACTACATGAACACAAAAACGCGCGCGCACATACAGGACACGACATACGGCGGGATAATCTACTTGCGCCCTGATGTTGTTACATTGTTACACTGACATTTTACTTCACGTGCATGCTCTAACGTAAATATACATAGAGTATAACCACATACGCCTTGCGACAGACAGTACTGCATACTTAACAATCACTTGCTGACTATCTCTCTGCACTCCGGTCTCTTTTCAATGAAAAACGAAAGACGTTAAACTCTCGATTTTCATGCCAATAAGTTCATTCGTACGCCCGACAACGATGACGACACGATGTCAAAATTGTCTGGTGATTTTCGTAAAAGAGACGCGCGCGAGATGAATAAGGGAGAGGAGGTATTCGTGTTTAGTAACATGAAATTATTTGACAAATGATTGGCCGTATGTTGGTTGACTCTCTTTTTATTTTACCTTTTGCTTTAATTCGTGCTACCTGTCATTGGTCTAGTAAGATTCTCGCGGCGTCTACGCTGAGGTGGACGGTCGTGATTACATTGTAGACTAGTAACACGTGAATGAAATTGAACGATCGTTATTGCCATTAACGCGAAATACCGGCTAGGTATGGAAGAATCACTTTACATATGTGAAGGACACGCGCCACGCTGACACAATATACAAAGAGACACGCAAACACACAATTGTAGTTGAAAGAAGTGTAGTGAACATTTCTTTTAGATCTCCTGTCGGGAACTATACGGGGCTACGTTATAGCTTTATTGTAATTCAATTACTCGCGAGAAAATTTGGCGAATGTCTGCCGCCGTTTAGTGCGGAGCATGTGCAGTCGGTGTGACGACTCGTCGCGGCACCGTTCTTTTTCGATAGTCGCGCGACAGACGTACAAGGTGGGAGAGAAAATCGAAATAGTAATAAAAGGAAACGAGAAAATGAAAAACAAACGAAGACAGAGGAAGGAGCATATAATGTGGAGAAGCATGAGAAGCAAAAAAAGAAAGTAAAGGAAGGCACGATATGAGATTCGTTGAAAGGCTGAAGGACGCCATCCTAATGATCGATGGTATCGAATTAATAATTGATAATCCGCGCGAAGTACCATCGTATAACAAGTTTTTCGATTCTTCTTCTTCTCTCTTTCAATTGTCTCATTCGGCATTGCTTTCCATTCGTCTGCCTTGTAATATTTTCCTTTTTTCTTTCCCCTTTGTTTTCACCCTTTTTTTTTTTTGGTATTATTGTATTACCCAACGACGACCGGTATTCTGTTGTTTTGCCGTCCCCAAGAAACAAATTGTCGTTGCGCAGGTAATGTCACGGTCTACCTGAAATTAGCTAAGAGACACTTTTACGCAGCGTAATCGGCAATGGCCGCGATCGCTGTTCTAATTTAGACAATGTATGTATGGGGGGGGGGGGGGGTTAATTTTTTTAAGGGATGCGTCTTTTAGGTACCTTTAGAAGTTTCTCTCGTAGCGCCGTAAACGAGGATACGTGAACGCGTCTGATCGACGGACGAAAAAAGAGATCGCGTGAACTCTAAATGAAAATGGGGTTTTTAATGGCTTCGGTTTTTTTTTTTCTATTAATTAAAGCTCAAGACACGATAACGCTAGAGATTTGTACGCACGCGACGTACCTAGCGAGAGGCGAGCGTCGTGTTACGTTGTCCATCGACAAGTTAAAATATTTCTAAATGGTAACGCGAAGACGTTGTTCCGTGAAGCGAAGTAGCAAGATATTAATTAAAATAAAAAGAGGAAGAAAAGAAAATAATAAAAAAACAGAAAAACCGACACGAATCGAATAAGAAAAATTATAAACAACGCTATACAACAAAACTAGCCGTGAACAAAGAGACACGCGACTGAAGAGAGTGTAATACCAAAATAACGAGATAAATGAAATAAATGAAGGCTAGCAGAAGCAAGATTAAAATAAAGATACGGTTGCAGTTACAGGAGAGATAAGAGGGTAAAAGTGGGTACGTGGTGTGAGGGTGGGTAGTGGCGGAGTGATGGGAAGCAGAGGGGAGTAATAACAAACAAACAAAAAAGAACATGACGTCATACCGCCACCACCGTCACCATTGCCGTCTCACAGTATCTACTCGCCGATTAATAGCGGCTCAAGTTGTTAAAGATGCGAGCCCTTGGCTGGGGAAGCATAGAAAGGATGAAGGGTGCATTCATATAATATTTTATAACTGTATTTATCAGTACGCTACGCTATATATACATATATATATATATATATATATACAACACATATATATATATATATATTATAAATAAACATATTAAGTAATATTCATTAATACATAACATTTAAAGTAATTAAAGATGAAAAAAAAATGAAAAACGACTGTGATATCGAACGATCTTGGGACATTCAATTTCCACGCGAATTGATAAATGAACGATTAACAAGATACAAAATATTAAATTAATTAATTAATTTATCGATATTGAATGTCGGGGAAGATTTTTTTAGCTCGCTCGACACCGAGCTAAAACGATGGAATATTAAGTCGTTACAATATATAACAGAGATCAAGAACAAAGTTGGCTGTTGTCCGATCGGAGAGGGCTGAACGCTAAGCTCTTGCGCTCCTGAAAAGACGTTTTTTTTGGGGCATTGTTTCTACTTAATGGAGATAAAAATAAAACGATGTGAAAGATAAAATTGAGAAAAGCGCTAACGAGAATCTGCGCTCGTATTTAACGACGATAGATGAGATAGGCAGCAGGGGGGTAAGTCCAGGGTCGTTGTTCCGGCCGTTTGATTGGACCTCTGGTAGACTTGGCAGATATTATTTCATTGACGTCGTTTAATGCGTCGTGGAGTTGGGGATGGGGCTTTAGTGAAATATTGATGGTATCCTTTTTTTGTGTGCAGACGTCGGATTCTTACCTAATCTAATTGCGAGAAATAAAGAGTACAAATTCGATTTGCGTGACAACGTTGACAGGATCTTTAGACATGTCATAAAACCTAATACCTGTTATATTAATAGATTAATAGTGCAATCGCGTGCGTGGGGCGTCGTATGCCGTGTGACCGTGGACCAAGGTGTGTGAATGCCTCTTTAAGACAGAGGGAACGAATAATTATTTCAAATTAGAAACATTCAGAATAGCGTTATTACGACTAATATTGTTGACTTCCTTGGCCGTCTCGAAAGCTTTGCGGCTTAGAAATTTTAATGCGACGATTATTGCGAAAATTCCTTATATTCTTCTGTCGATTAAGACTGGAAAGATTTTTTTTTCCTTTTTGTTTATTTTTTTTTGTCTTATCCTTCGTCAATCGATTTGCGAGGGTCGTCAGCCATATTTTGGCGATGAAAAAAAAAAAACACCAAGCTCATATACGGTTCTTTGACTTTTCAGCGTATAATTTAAATGTACGCGTAATCGCGTTACCGATCATTCTTTCGTAACTGCTTTCTTCGACACTTCCTTTTTTTGTTTTTAACTTAAAATATCGAGAATATAGGTATTCCGAATTTATACCGCGTCCACAACTCGTCACTCGTTGTTTCATCCTCACTAATACGTTTGTCAGAAGAATTATTTTGTATGATCCACAATTTTGGAAAAAAGTTAAAAGTTCTCAGCTGTCGCTCTAATTTTTTGTCTTTTCTGTCATATATAAATTTAAAAAAAATTAATTTCACCAAGCTTCCGGTAACAGCCGGTGGTTCGCAATGTCATTAATTGGGATATTTCATTGAGTCTTTTATTTTTTAATAAACAACTCGATCCGCTGATCGAGCCATCAATTTCGATCGTGAAGCGTACAAACAGTGAAAAGAAGAAAACAAATTTTTGCGACGCGCATACCATGTACCATTGTAAACAATCCTTTTCTTTAGATGCATCATGAAGCTATATTTTGCACATAATGAAAATTGGGTGAACAGTTGCTCGTGATATGGTTCGACTCCGTCGGTACGTGACGCGTCTTATAGTAATTGTATAATTAAAAATTATTGAAACGGCTACCAATCATATTCATACTTTGTATTCTCATTCGTTTGCCACGTCGTAGCAGCGATAGATTTAAGTTTTCACAATGTCGAATCATCGAGCGATTAAATTTAATCTCAAGTCGAGGAGGCGATCTACAATTATGCGTTATTGATTGTTCAAACATATAAGAACGAGCGCATCGCTATTCTTATGATAATTTAGTCTACTCGATTTCATTTGGTTCTTTTGTAAAAAAAAAAAAAAAAGGTGTATCATTCTACAATATATATTCTAATCATCCAATTCGATTTTGCAATGCAATGATCATCAATCATCATCTACTAGATTCCTCTTTTTTTTTTTTTTTTTGAAAAGTGGGGAATCACTTAAAGGGTTTAGTTCAATTTGGCTGTAATGGTGGGTGGGTGGGTGAAGTTTAGTGACTAAAGTAATGAAGGGGGTGGACATTTTTGGAAAATTGCCAGCTGTCCACCGAATCGCGATTAGACAGGACTATATATATTTTTTTTCTTTTTTTTTTTTTATTTTCCACTAAAAATCATCGTGTCACTAATTATGTACACGTTTTGTATTATGATTTTGGATTCCTGAGATGTATCTTATACGTGGTGAAAATAGGAAACGAATGGTAACCTAATTAAAACGATTCTATTTATTGACAAACCTATTTAGTTATTTATTAATTCTTTTTTTTTTTCCCTTCGTTGCGAGACGTCATTTTCGTTCTCCTCGTGTGAATGACGACGGAAGTGATACTCGAATCTTTTAATAATTTTTTTTCTCACTTTTCTTTATTCTTTCTGTCTTTCTTTTATTTTTTTTTGTATTCGCTCTCAAGAATACCTATTTACATGATGTTTGGTCCTCTGAGGTTTATCGGACGAGCAGCCTTGAACAAAATGAAACAAAGAATAAACAAAAAAATAAATGAACGATAATTGAATATAAATCACTGAGGAACGAAATGTAATAATTAAATAAAACTTAGAACATGGTAATTAAGGGGGATGGGAAGAAATTGAAGGAAGAGAGAGAAAGAGCAGAACAAAAGAAATTGGGACACCGATACTCTTCGTATCTTGAGTTGGTTGGGAATTTAACGGAGGGGGTGAATGTGGGTGGGTGGTTGATTTGGGGTGGGGGCTATGAATATTATCACGTTATAAATATATATATATATATATATGGAGAAGGACGATGTTGACTGTGACTGCAATCATTACTAAGAGAATACATAATTGCATGATACAATATACATATACGTACACGTACATAATTACACAAACAACACATGTCGCAAAAGAAAACGTGGAGAAGAAGCATATTAAGAAACGATAAATAAGCGAATAATGGTAATACCGAATGATAGAGTGCATCACTCATGGGCATATTTGTCTCTCGTTATTTTGTACAGGCACTGTTTCTTTGGATTTTGAAAAGAATTTTTTTTTCAAGATTCTTTGCGCGCGTGGCACTTTGAAAATCTACTCTCGTTCCTTATCGAAATAAAATTTTAGTCACCGTTGTCGCCTCTGCCAATAAACACATTAATGCTATCAGGAACGAGGGTATGAATTTATATATATATATATTTGGTATTTATTGAGTAAACATTTGAACACGACACAAGGAGCCACACACGCGAGCACACACGAATGCGAAAGAAAGAAGAAAAGAAAACACTGGTCGTCGAATGCGCGAAATAAAGAAGAACGAAAGAGAGGAAAGAACGATTGGAAGCGGACAGAAAAATTGTGTATGAGACGGGATGGCAAAAAAAATGTCTTCTAACTTTTAAGAATGTTTTATTTGACCGTAGGTGTCGCTCGGCGTTCAATCGATTAATGCAAAACTTGTAAAATTTTGTACAAGCAGCGTTCGCTCGCTGTCGTTTAGATGTTTATTTCATTTTGAGTTTTGAATGTTTAAAGGAAGAAAGTGATTTTGCGTTTAACGAATTGGCCACCGAGTGGCGCTCGGGTCGTATTACCTATTTGTAACGTAATAATACTAAATACCTAACTAACGTTATGGACGTCGCAAGGATTTTCTGACGAGAAAACGAAAGACAAAGCAATGACGGAAGGAGAAACGTAATAATTGATCATTCCGTCGGTCTCTTTTATTCTAGTAGTCAGACAATTAGACGCTACATTAGTCGAGAGCCGTGACAAAAATTTAGTAATGAAGAAAAAACGTCTGCAACAAATCACTGTACGTCGTACGGGTATCGGATGAAATAATAATATTAATATTAATAATTAATGATGGAGGGTGAAGAATAAGGGGAAGAAGTAGAGAGAAAACTTGAGTGACAGTTTATTAAATAGAGAGGGAGTGAAAGATAGAGAACAAGAAGAGAATACTTGAGCTGCTGGTTCGAAGTATGCGAGGAAAAGAGTAATTGCATTTACCATTATTAAGTAAAAAACAAAAAAATACGTATCTAGAGATTCGTGTGTACGGTAGCATACAAATAGGGTACAAAGTATGTGTATCGGGTAGATAGAGAGTTCAATTCATTTTTTTTTCTTGACGTATATGAATCCTATTTCTTTTTCTTATTACTCCGGTTATCATCGTCTCTCAGAAGTGACATAGTGAAGATGTTCACTCAGCGATTTGCACCGGATATACCAATATATCAAAAAAAACAAGACGACCCCGATCAGGAGCATCGACTCTTTTCTCATTCATAAGACCACGATTTAGTTTCCTCTTATTTTTTAGTATCACGCGAGACACAACATCTGGCGTGAAAAAGTGACAGGAGAATTCTACAAAAATGAATCGTATAATAAAGGTGGACAAAAAACAATTACACAATCTGATATCAATGTATACTCATGATTTATCCTCGTACCATTTCCTAATTGTCCTTTCAATCTAGTTATTAATTTTTTTCAAATCAATTTGCCCAACGAAGTAGTCTTATTATGAGCCATATTGCTCTATTATTTTTTAATAACAAGATCCAAAGTTTTCCGTTTATATTGTCTGAATAAAACCAAGGCATTCCTGCAATGTGTTTGTGAGCGCTAAATTAGGCTCTTTTGGATTTATTTGGCGAGAGGAGTTTATCCGATTAAAAATTGTTATACTATAGCTTTAGCAAGTTACTTCAAACACTTATGAATGGAGTGGATCTGATATTATTGTCAGTGGGGGAAGGTAGGAGCATGGACAGTGTGTTGGACCAATAGCATGAAACCACGATCGCAATGGCGGTGTGGCTTCCCAGTTTTATGATATACGTGAGATAGGTGCCAGTTTTAACAGTGCTCTAAGTTTTTTCGTATTACAACGTCAATTGGAAAGACCTCGGGCGATTTAACCTTCAGTCATGTACCACTGCTGTCTGTTATTGATATTGTTGGATCTGTCTTTGGATGGTATGTCAATTCCTAACCTTTGATAGCTGGATATTTAATTGGAGTAATACTCATGTGCGAAATAGTAACGATCTCTCCTTTTTCTTCTTTCAGTGGCCGCAAGTGTCTCAGAAGTAGAAATCGACAGACATCTGAATCTGGGTAGAGATTTCCTTGCAAAAGGACAACTTCAGGATGCATTGTCACATTACCATGCTGCAGTTGGTAAGGAATCGCGACAGGATCATCCAGAAGTAGTGTAGTGATTACTCCATTCTGTAATGTGTAATAATGCATTATTGTTTTTAGAGGGTGACCCCAATAATTATTTGACGTATTATAAAAGGGGTACGGTGTATCTAGCCTTAGGGAAGGCTAAGTTTGCTCTGCTCGACTTGGATAAAGTCCTTGAGTTGAAGCCAGACTTTACGTCCGCGCGGTTACAGCGTGGTAATGTGTTGCTTAAGCAAGCAAAATTTGAAGAGGCTGAGGCTGACTTTAGAGAAGTGGTATGTGGATATCATATGGATTATAAGACAATAAGATTTTATTGGTACTGATTATGAACTTGATGTAGTTGGCTGTAGATCCACACAACGAGGCTGCCTTGAATTCTTTGTATAAAATAGCACCAGTGCAGGAGGACCTGCACGCAGCAGAATTTCTTGTAAGGAACGGTGATTATGCAGCAGCGGCATCGCTAATTACAAGGATAATTGAAGTCTGTCCATGGGCTCCTGAGCTCAGGGAACTCAGGGCAGAATGTCATGTAGCTCTTGGTGACCACATGAGTGCTGTTTCTGACATACGTTCCACAACAAAGTTACTAGCTGATAATACTCAAGGATATTTTAAACTTTCTTCATTACTGTATCGGTTGGGACAAGTTGACGAGTCGTTGAAGTAAGTCTTTCAGTTTAAAATATACAAAAGTAGAATAAAACATAACGCACGGTTTACCAGGATGACAGCTAACATAATATTTTGAATCCTTAAGGGAGATCCGCGAATGTCTGAAGCTCGACCCAGAGCATAAGGAGTGTTTCCCGTTCTACAAGAAGGTTAAGAAGGTCGCGAAGTTCCTAGCTGATGCAGAATCCTCTCATCAGACTGGGGATAATGAGAAATGCACAGACTGGGCACGCAAAGTTCTGAAGAACGAGCCTGCAGTATTGAACGTGCAGTTCTTAGCATACCAGTTACTCTGTAAATGTTACGCAGGCACGGAGAATACAAAAGAAGCTGTTACGAGTTGTCAGAATGCATTGAAGATACGACGGGAACCAGGAATACTCTGTGATAGTGCTGAAGCGTATTTAGCAGCTGAAATGTATGACGATGGTAAGAATTAATCAGTGCTATCTCTAATTCATATACAAAATCTTGGGAACCTTCGTAGATAAAGTGTTATTGTATTTTGTATAGCAATTCGGGACTACAAAGAAGCTCTGGAGATTGATCCTGGTCTACAGCGAGCTAAGGAGGGTTTACAAAAGGCTCAACAGCGACAGAAAATTTCAGAAACAAGAGACTACTACAAAATCTTGGGAGTCCCAAGAACAGCTACCAAGAAAGAGATCACCAAAGCATACAGGAAGGCTGCCCAGGTATGGCATCCTGATAACTTCAAGGCAGGTCCGGAGAAGGAGCGTGCCCAAAAGAAGTTTATCGACATCGCTGCCGCAAAGGAAGTACTTACGGACGATGAGAAAAGAGCGAAATTCGACCGGGGTGAGGATCCTTTGGATCCTGAATCCGGGAAACATCAGCACGGCTTCAATCCCTTCCAGGAGTTCAATCACTTCCATGGTTCACCCTTCCAATTTAAATTCCACTTCAACTAGCCATTGTCACACAATTTCCTAACGTATTAGTACAATTTCGAAGATTTTCCCTAATCATCGTCGCCAAGATGCCCGACGTTACGCGTCTTCGATTTTTTGTTACTATCTAAAAACATCCTACTAATCCATTCTTTTTCTGGATTCTACCTCCACGGTAATCACTGTTCGCGATTGGCATTAAAATTAAAAAGATACAAGTGGATATCGTAACGCTTCACGTAAGTTCTTGAAGAACTTCATTGCGTCGACAGTGATTTAATCAATGTATTGAAAAAAAAAAGGAAGAAAGAGATCGAATTTCTTTAATTAAAACACGCTTATACGCAATGCCATTCGAGAGACGCTTTATCGCAGCGCTCGTATATCATTAAGCTCATAAACATTTTATGTTTGAAGTATTCTGGAATAAGAGCACCAGTAATTTAAAAACTCGTATTTTCGAAGTCTTTATTAACCGTTTGAGTCCCAGGGGTCATTGGAAAAACATGGTCGAAAAATGCCAAACAACGCGATAGCGCTTGTCTTTATCGATACCGTGCGAAATGTACTGGGATTTTTCGACACAAAATCTCAACAGCGCGATCGTGCTGCTTGGGACTCAAACGGTTAACAACGCCATTATCCTGGCACTGGACTGCACGAGTCGCGCGACTCACTTCAAAGTTATTCGCTCGTTTCATTTCATTTTTTTTTTCTCAACCACGGAAAAAACCATCTCCCATCTTTATACAGTGTCATCCGAATTCTGGAGACGCGTTGAAGGTCGATGATTTATCAATTAGAACGTAATAATTGACTCTTACGGTCGCGTTTGATTTGTTAACTCGTGGTTGCGCGACCTAGATAAAATACACGGGGGCCATGGGGACCATCCGGTGTCCAAGGCGCCATGGAGGTAGCCCGATGCCACCCTTATAGAAATTAAGACAGGAGGATGTGCGCGTGTTGTGTTCGCATGAGTGTGAGTCAGAATTTCTTGTACATACTTGTATCACTGATATTTGTTTAAAAATATATTTGAATAATTTATACAGGCCGCAGAGATGATTTATTAAAAAAAGAATATCATTCGTCACTTCCCTGAGCGATTCTTCGCATTTTTCAAATTAGTCTTGGCCCATTTTTCAGCCATCTTCCTTTCCTGAGCTTCGCGTTTTTTACGTATCTTAGCTGCCTGCTTTTTTCGTTTTTTAAGAACATTCCAGAGTCCTTTAAATTCACCTAATTCATTCCTGACTATATATCCTCTCCATAACGATTGGATGATTGTTGCTGATCTGTGAATAATTTTCCAGTATTCCTCTTTCTCTTTTGCTCGTTCTTTTTCAGCGTGACATTCGTTTATCAGTGCTTGTCGTTCATCCCTAATAGAGTAGAGTTGCTCAAGAATCATTTTTTGTTCTAATATCTGTTCCTAAAAACAGAAAAGTTTTCAACTATTTTACTTGAATCAAATGATTAAAAAACTAATTTTGTACTTTTAATTCATTAATTTCCTGCTCGCGACGCTCGATTTCTTCATTATACTGACTAGTCCAAACCATTATTTCATCCTCCATGTCTTTCATACTAGCTTGCAGATACGTACAGACTTCACTAGCAACAATGGCGTCCCCTCTTTCCATAACTGTATACTCTGTCAACTTGTCATTCAATTCCCTCTCTTTAATTTTCATGCGATAGACATGTAGTTCTAACCTTGCAATTTCCCATTGCTTTAGGTAAGCTGAAATGAAATATTAAATATTCATATTGAATTTCTATCCAGTTCAGCAAGTCTCACCTAATTTAGAGCCATTTAAAAACATCGTATTGTCCACCTCGGCATTCAATTTTACAGCAGTTTCAGCACGTTTCGTAAAACTTTCCTGATTCTCAATATTCTTCAAACGAATCAAGTCGTACAGCTGTTTCACCTGATCAGCCCATATCTGACAGTTGACCTGGAGTATATGTTCGCCTTCCTGAGTCCTGACGATCTCGTCAACAGTCTTTTGCAGAGAGTCATACGTTCGACTTTCCAGAATCTCTTCAATGATTTCAGAAAGAATACAAAAAGCGTAATGCCTAATTAATAATTATATAAATATCATGATATTCATATACAACATTTTTCATATACAAACCTATCACGTTGAAGCTTCTCAGCTACAGTTGGTATTAAAGGTAGCAGACCTAAGTCTTCCCTGAAGATGATCCTGCACTCATCAGGACCTCTGTACAATTCTTTTATAGTTTTGTAACTTTCATCCCAGCGTGGATCCACTTCTGCCGGGATGACGTATTTCAATAAAGTCAAATAATCCAAGCATTCCTGCAGGACACAGACTACTGCATTGACTTCAAATCTGGGGAGAGGATTTGATCTTAGAGCAGCAAAGGACATACTGTTGACGCCGATGTTTCCAGAGGGTCCAGTGCTTAGCATCTTTGAAAATGTTCTTAGGCATGAATGTATACCCATTTCCGAATCTCGTATCTGTGTAAAGAATTGATTAGTTGATTGACAGAATTTCTTCAATTTATTACCTTTTCCGGAAACTCTGTTCCTGAACTACGAGTTGTTCCTGCTACGTGTGAAAAGGTAAAAATACTACTGCGACCCGTCACTATACTTCCACGTTGTTTTTCTCTTATCAAATCTTCACCCTTCAACGGTACTTCTATCTGAATCGGTTCTTCCTCTGATAAACTGACCTTTTTCGTACCTTTCGTTGCCATTGTGATATCCTCTTGCTGCGATATTTCATTAGGTACGCTTTATCACAATTATTTCTTTCTTTACCCTTAAACGAGTTACCGTTTTTCTTCTAAGTTCCATTAGAGACATTTTTTCTAGATTTTTCGCCAACATCTCTGCACTCTTTCTTAATGTCTCTTCTATCGTGTCCTCATCTTGTACCGTTTCTGGAACCTCTACTGCATTCGCCTTTACTTCTTGTTCAGTGACTACAGATGTATTATCTAAGGCAACACCTGATATACGAATTTGTTGTTCGTAATTTAAATTCTGTTCCTGGGTAATTTCGTCAGGAACTAAATTTATAGAAATTTCATTATCCATAATGAATAACCTTAGATATGATTTTATTCAATATGTCAAACGCTGCGCGAATACATGAGGGAAAAAAAATAAAGGAAGAATGAGTCTCGAGGGAGATGAAAAAAAAAGAATATTCAATGTAATAATTAATTTTTTATCAAGAGTGAAATTATGATCACAATGATCCTCCATTCTTTTAACAATTTCACTGAATGCAGGGAGAAGGAAGTACTTAAATGTTCCTTTGGCACTGCTCAATCATTTTATTTTTGATTATTCATTTAAGCCTAGTAGTTTTTCACGTGATATGGCACTGTGCAATTCTTTTGCGAATTTATTAATCCGTGGCGACATCAGACGCCTTTGTTCGTTTAGAAGCTTTGCAGAAATAACATTAATGATTTTCATCGAGTTAATACTTATCTAGTCATTTTACAAACTTATATTATCCGCGGACGTGTAAGGCATGGCGCCTAGATTTCCTTCATGTCTTTAAGAAGCAGAAAAAGTGCTAGCATAAGTGATACATCATTTGTACTTGAACACATGAGTTTCTAATACCGTATTAGTAATTTCGATTAGTTCATCAGACCGTTTTAAAAGATCTGATTTAGACGATCACGAAGAATCGATACTGAACAGGTTAAGACTTTTATTGTCATATCACCATGGCTAACGTCTGAGCAGGTTCTTGACAAGAACAATTAGCCGTGCTTGTTAAAGAATCTATGCAATCTTCAATACTAGCTGTATCGAGTTTCTTCGCGATCTTTAGAAATGAAAAATAATTGATAATTATTATTTACATAAAGTAACTGATATATTCATGAGGCATCACGCCTCTTCTTGGATAAAACGTATGACTAGGAGAATATTCTAGAAGATTCGTAATGGAACTCATATAGATATCAGCAAACCTAAATAACCTTCTAGAAAAATATGTCGGATTGTGATACGTCCTAAAAACCGAACCGAATTGTTGATTGAAAACACGTTTTATCTCGTTCCTAAGCTCATCCCTTTCGCGCATCCATTCATCCAATTGTGCCTGGGCTTCCGGTCCCTCGTAATCTTGATGATCTTCGATCAATCCAGTTAGCATTTGCAGCCAGTTTGCATTTTCTTTGAACTTTCGATCATTTAGAGTTTCAATCTCGTGCTAAAATTTGAAAATCGCATCGATTACATTTCAATAATCTAATCAAATTTGTTCTTTAATTAATGAAACTTACGGTTAATTCCTTAATGATCGCGCCAGTTCGCCAACCGTGTTCTAAAGTGACGTCAGCCAGATCGCTATAGGGATGATCACCAAAGTACAGAACTTGATGACCTCGCCAGCCAGTCATGTCCTGAAGTTGCTTTACTGTTCCCTGAAAATGACGAGGGATTGTAAATTCAAGAGAAATTCTCAAATTTACTTCGTAATATATTTTATGAATATTAGATAATTATACTTCAAGATATATCACGCCCTTCTCAAGACTCGTCACTCTGTCCCATAATTGTGTCTGATTTTGTTCATCATAAATCCTCAAGGGTCGCGATTCTTCAGTAAAGAATCTGGGTTTCCTTGCCTGGACAATGACAACATCAAAATAGTGTTTCCAGTTGTCATCAACCAAGAAACGCATTCCTCTGTCCCTGAGAAGGTTTTTTTCTTGATTATTCCAACGATAATTCCACATAATTATAACGTATCATTATTCCTTGTTACTTACACGAAATGAAAAGGACTGTTCGTCACCAAAAACATTCTCTTACCCGCCGCTCTCAAACGGTCAAAAAACTTGACTAGATCCAGATTCTGTTCTAAATATTCTGAGACATTGTTGACAACCATTTGATGCATTATGGGATGACAACTTTGAACTGAATTCTGGTAAACAATTATAAACGTATCAATATGTATTTTATTATACAGTTAAATATCCTATATCTTTTGAACTCACTTTGACATCCCTGAACAAGATTTCCGGATGATAATCAATATGATTACTCAGGAAGTATTCAGTGACGTTACATAACAATCCCATTTCGGGTACCGAAAATAAATCTGCTAGTTGAACCATTTTTGTTCGCCTAAGTCCATCCTACAAACACATTCACAATTGATTGGAGAATTCCGAAAAATACTTAAAAGCACAGAGTTTCGCCAAATACTTACTTTATACTTCAGTTAAGTACAATCCACCAGACGGAATATTTGGATAGAAATACATCATCATGCCAATAAATGAATATGTAGAATATCATATATGAAATAAAAGAAGAAAAGGGGTTGAAGGGGATCCCAAGAAAGTAGAATATAATATTGAATTAGCGAGTTCCCACCTTCATTTAATTAAACGTCACAATGCATGCATACTTTTTAATCTGTGTGACGGGTTGCCGGGGGTTGTGGGGCCACGCGATGAAAGTCACTTCCAAAATTAATTATCTAACACCCACTACACTTTTTTTCGAAGTATTACCTGTGAATGTTTATGCGGTGCCTCGACATAGGCGATTGGAATAATCCGATTTTTATAAAGCCTCAAGACCTCATCATCCGGAACCGGCTGTAAACCTCTGTAGACTGTACCAAGTTGTATCTGCAGGAAACTATCAAGCTTCAATAAAAGTCCTTTTTCGATGTCGTAATGCAATCCTCGTACTGCAAATCCTTCTCTGTATTGCAGCTGGCCAATTCCTTCGGGATACTGGAAAACAAGCCGAAAATCAGTCTCTGGAAATGATCTCGAAGACGTCGAACGAAGAAAGAATTTTTAATAACGTCAAAGTACCTTGTATTTCTTGATGAGCATGTCGCGCCCAAGATTATATAGCAGGTAATCCATGGAGGGTTTGTAGCACGCGAGGGTGTAATCGTAATCGAATCCGTAGACCTGAACCTCTTTGAGATCCAGCTCGTTACAGGCAAACACTCCTCTGGGATTGACATCCTGCGGTAGCTTCTTCGCTGAACGAACGATAATGTTATTTGTTTGTGTAACAGGACATGTCACTTATTCTTAATGAATACATACCTATATTTATAATATATACTATAGAATATAATATAGAATCTATCGTAACAATTTTTTCATCTCATTTACCAGAGCGATCTTCCATTATATATAAAAGATATTAGATACTTAAACGATATGAAATAGGATTTTACTTAAAGACCCATATACATATAATATAGTTACAATAAGATTACTGTTATGGCGGATGGACAGGCTTTCACTTTGCATGTCCATATAACACACGCAAAGGTACCAGGAATTGAGTTTAAGTAAAATTGCTTAGTGCACTTTTGACATTTTTATCTTCGCTTTATCTCTTCTTGCGGTTCTCAAGATTAATAGTTATCGATCGAGATTGGGTGGCTTGAGAGAAATAATATGGTACCTGGTAAAGGTTTAATGGTTTTTTAAGCTAGCGGGAGACACGTGTTATTGCTGGTAGAAATAATGGACCAGGGGAACCCTATTATTACGAGGTACTTGAGTGGTATTAATATTAATGCCAGTAGGGGTACTGATAACCCCGTATCATTTCCTACGTATAGTACATATATTGTTTTCCGTTAACCAATTGCCGACTAACGAGATGGATTTCCGGGAGGATGCTGCAGACGCCATGCATCATTACACATATGGTTTTAAATGATATCGGAAATTAATACCGATAGGTCACCTTGGTAGCTAATGCAGTAACTTGATAGAGTTCCGAGTCGTTGTATCAATGAGAAAACTGTAGGGTTTCTCTTTCACACATTTTCCCTAGATTTTGTTATTTCAGAAATGCGACGCGATAGAAATAGTTTAGTATGTGGGTATACATATGCACGTATATATATATAAATATATTTCTAGAGGGATTAGTATATATAACACATAGGTACAATGTGTCCTTGACTCGATCATATGCCAGGAACTTGGAAATTATAAATATCATTGTATTTCCGTATATTACTAGGAACGATGTGTTTCTATTCTTAAGTTTGTTTCGCGTATTATTATATATTAATATATTTAATGGGAACTATTCTCAGGAACCTGTAAGACGTTACGTACATAATTGAAATTTTTTTTTGCCGCGCCATTAAAGTGCCTGGCAAGTGACTAGAGTCACGTCGCATGAAAACGCGTAATACACCAATTTTATGAAAAAGTTTGACTGAAACGCATCAGACACCTTTTCCCACGCGTCTGATAATTATTTAAATTACAGTTTCATAAGAAATAATCGATATCTATGTCTGATAACGAATAAGTCAATGAGTAATCCGTTTGGTTAGGATTTCACGTCGTTTGCATCGCTGCAAAGCTTAAAGAGCAGATTACTCCTTGATCTTTCTTGTTAAAATTGTTAGTGTAAGAAAGTGCGTCTGAAGTGATTCAGTGAGAAGTTTGTGTGAAATTTGAGTATTTTCGATTTTAACATGGCATGACTCGCTTTCTAGGAGTTTTAAAGTAATCGTAAGAGCAACGTACAGAGCAGGTTATACGAAGTCGGCGCCTGCGCGTCTTTCATTTCTAAGAGAATAGTAGTAGATATTCTTGGCGCAGCCTCCTAACGCAATCGAGCACGCCAGAATCGCGCGCCGACAACAGTCCGTCGTTTCTCTGAGAAAAGTAATATGGCCTCCATGCGACTTTACTTACATTTACACTTTTCCAACGTCTTCAAGTAATTCTCATGCATCGTTTCCCGCGATATCCTCTTTTCGGCGATGGTGCCATGTTTCCGTAACGGCTGCGTCAACTCTGTCGCAACGCACGCTACTCCACGGCGTAAACCGCACGCGGAATTGACGAGCGACACGTACGCGCTCGCCTTCACTATCATGGTGGCGCTGCAACTTGCACTAGCGGACGAAAGGCTCATAAAGGGACCGCCGCGCCACACGGCGAAGCGCGACAATCCCGGCGCCTCGTCATTCTGCCTTGTGCGCATTCTAATTTAGGCGTCATTCTTTGAGATTCGCTCATTCACAAGGCTTCTTTAGTTTCTATTAATAAAGAATATTTATCCATAATGTATTAGCACCGGAAGTACTTGGAATGGAAGTCTTTTGAAATACACCGTAATACATTTGAGTTCCTGAACTAAGCAAGCTAGATTTATCGTACGTTAATAAAACGTCTCGGCCAAGCGTTACTCGTGAAAGCGGCATATTTGAAACTGTTATCGGATATCTCGCACCTCTGGTATCAGAAATAGAAGAAAGAGTATTCGCGGTATGTGGAACACAGGGTGCTCTGCCAAAATTTCTTTTCTGCTTGATTTGCACCCAGTCCTAAGCGTGTTTATCGTTTTTGCCATTCACCTCTACATTCACAGGATTACAGTGTTGTGAATAGACCTTAAGTATCGTGGCATTCGGATATTCTATTTAGTTAACAGGGACTGTGTATGCAACACCACATATGCTTCGTGTTGTATCCCGGTAGTATGAATCTGAGAAACCGGTAACAATCTACTTCGCTACCAACTATCGTCCTGGACCATTCCTTACAGCCTCCTTAGCAGGTAGTCGTTAAAGGTTTCTCGTACCGTATTATCTTTACACCGATATCATGATTAATGACTATCATCCGATCATGGATCACGCATAGAACTTGACTCGAGTGTACCTATTGGTCGTTTATACACAAGGCAACTAAGTGCGACAGTGGTTTCTGACCTGGTTGCCTTAATCCAAACGCTTCCAGCTAGTATTATCCCAACATTTATTACAGTCAGCTGAATACCTGATATTTTTGTCAACGTTACACGTATCAGCCGAACCGTCACGTTTTGATCTTTCCAACGACAAAATTACCGGGAAAATAAATTTGATACGTGGGTCCATTCGAACTGAATCTGGGTCGGTCTTGTCATCTTGTCGTCGGAACTGTAACAGATCGGCTTTACTTGGTTTTTCTATTGGGAAAGCTGTCCTCCAATAAGGAAGTGATCGACTTCCTCTCTACAGTCATCAACAGTTTTTTATATCTTCTGTAAGTTGTTACTCGATCACCATAAATCCTTATGCGTATAGAAGAAGCCAAGTCATTCAATTATTATAACAATATAAACAGTCATTCCTGAATAACCTATCCTTTATTTATTCGTTATTCCTTATGTACTCCTTTCTTCAACTTTCTTCAACAATTCATACAGCAATATAAACACGTTAAAAGATCATTTTATCATTGTCACGACATAATGGCCCTGTATTTGTTCCACAGCGGATATCCGTTATTCATATGCAGATCAAGATTGTCATAAGGATTGGCCGTCTCATATGCAACCAGGCCCGTCAATCCGACTGGCTCATTCCCGTGTATCCAAAGTCTGTGGCTTCTTCGATACAAGAAGGAGTAAATATTGAAGAGTCGAAGAACGCAGATTGCTAGAGGCGCTGTTCCGCTGACCTACTCTACGATTATCGTTCACTACAGTCTAGTATATAGAGATACGTGCGAGTACACTCGTGTATAAAGTACATATGTACGAGCGAGTAGTATGCAACGAGATTAGTGTATAGGATACTATTTATGCACTAGACTGTAGGTATGGTTGGTGCGTGTAGCGTAAGTAGTAGGTAAAGCTTATACTAGTCGGGCAGACGTTTTCTTATATATTGTGCAGTTTAGTAGCAGAGCGAACGGAGGCCGATTTAATTCTTCCGATTTTATTAGCCATCTCGAAGATGTCCCAGAGAATACTCAGACACCTCCCTGCTACTTCCGATAATCGAGAACGCGTTCTTATCTGGGACGTTTTATTATAATTTGTTTTCTTTATTTCTTATGAAGTTTTGAAAAATGCCATTCTCTTTAACTTCGTAGCTATATGTACTTGTTACAATGTATTGGAGGTTATGCGCGATTACCGTGTGATTGATTTCATGAAAAAATCACTTTAGGCAATTAATCGAACGATCAGACTCTTTTTATCGATTTTCATCTTATGAACTTGTATTGTAGCTGCAGAAAGATATTTTGCTTTTTTGTAGTAACGGTTTATGCTGGGTATTCTGTTGGTACTCCTGATCGATATTCAACCTGGTGAGAATTCGTGCAAAAAGTGAATTAATGCCGAAGCAGATCGGCAACTTCAGGTCGCACATTGAAAGGAGCTGTATATTAGTCGCGGAGAAACTCTTTAGAAACGTTTAATTGTTTATCTATAGGATTTCGGTTTATCCACTTGTACGAGTTTGTCGAAAAGACTGTTCAGGGAAGCGATAAGGTTTTCCTTATTTCCTGTTTGGAATTTTACATTGTCATTCGTCCAGGTTAAAAAACAGCCTTGACACAGTCTTGAGCCTCCACGTGCCGGATGGGCCATATGAGACTGGCCTATCAGGAAATGTTAATTCAGGGCCTCACAACCTGGCCCATCTTTATACACCATTACTACAATAGGGACGTACACCCTCATTCCACGTAATAGAGAAAGCTCTGACGTAACTCTGGCCACGTAGAAATTCCTTGGCATGGCTCCTTCTTTAATCCAAACATTCTTACGGCATGATGTCGACGGTAATAAAATATAATCAAACCTTCTAAAAAAAAAAAAATAGAAAAACAAAATCATATAATCCCACCGGACTTACAAAACCCTTATAACGATTCAATTTGCAATTTAACTGTTCATCGATAAACGAGCCATTGTTCTTACCGATTAAGTGTATCATGGTACCAAGAGAATCGGGCCAATCCCATTGGGAGAACTTGTAGAACTGAGTAAAGGTCGTCAATTAAATGGAGTGTTAACGTCAAGCATAAAAAAACGTAAACTATGATAAAAAAGAATCGTTGGAATCGAAGTGCCGGTAACTGAGCAGTGGGCAGCAGTCAGTTGTAAGTTGGCAGTGGGCAGTGGCCTACCAATTACCATCAGCAGGATGGCGCTCGGTATAACCACCACAGCAACAGCAAGAGCAGCAATAGTGTGAGGAGAGGTATGGACCTTGCGAGCGGTCAAAGTCGTGGCCTACTTCACTTCCTGCCTTCGGAACTTTCTCCTCGGATCGTTCCTCTTTCTGCTTGGTTCACAGTTCCCAGTATCCATCCTTGAGATACGAATCGATCCACGATCAGTATAGTCGGAGTCAACGTAGGCCAAGGAAAAATCTTGAAAATAAAAATTAGTGACAATCTTCTTTGTCGCATTGAATCTTAAAAAATCGTAAACGCGTTTTAAGCCAAATAGAAAAAGACTCAATGGATCAGACCTTTCTTTTCTTCAGTCTCACGATATTTGGATCGTTCGTGGATTTGAAAAATAAAAAATCCGTATACCCTTTCTACAGACATTCAACGTGAATTTGTCGACAGCGTACGTACGTGCCACAGTCGTGGTAAGTATTTGGAACGTTCCAATGGCCGAGTCTTGTCCGCATGGGCCAAGAGGCACGAACCGTATCGAGCGTGTTACAAGGCAACTCCGATCACTCTAGTTAGCCGAGTACGTCATGTAGAAATGAAAGAGATTGAGAAGCGTCCTATCAGACTGATAAGAGAGTGCCAAGTACAATGGACAATGCCCACAGGATATCCTAGAGAAATGCTTGACTTACATGCTGTACACAGAGTACAGATAAAGAAAGCCGTACGCGTGAGAGGAAATGGATTTTTTTTCATTTTGATTAGTAAAAGAGACCAATCAAAATGTATCTATACCGTAAACCGGAGGAATACTTTGGAGAGTCTGGATGAATTGGAGTATAGTCCAAAGCGCTGAGTAGTCGAATGGATAAGTAGATTACACCGAGTGGTTCTCCTATTTGAGAACGAGGCGTCGACCATTCCGGATGCACAGAATGCAGCTGGTGAAAGTGAGGAGTAGTTCAGGACGTAAGGGTGGGGATGATCAGGTAAATGTGAGAATAGACTAGCAGGAAGGTTAGAGTGGGCGATATAAAGAATATACTATATGCAAGAAAAGAGAAAGAAAACCTGAGTGTAGTCGAAGATACGTGACGTCGGTTGGTAACAAGTAAAAAAGCAAAGTACTCGACGATGAGTAAGCGGCTGATGCTGTAGGGATATCTAGGGAACTTTACGAACGACCCTGAGCTTCTTCCTTGGGTTGGTGCAACGACCACGCGAGAGTCAACGTAGAAAATTCATGCGTAGGAGGTGAAAGTGAACGAGTGACTTAACGAATGAGTGACTGGGTCACATCCGGACACGTATTACAGATCCTGGCTACCTATATCTGCTTCATCTAGTAACTTTCTTTTTGAATTCTTCACAATTCATTTGAAGTATTGGTACAGCCGAGTCCTTCATTATTTTAATGTCGAATTTGAAGTTCCCGATAACGATGCATCGTGGGACTCTGTTATATTAATCATCTGTAAGGTTAGGTCGAGTGCAATAGTATATGGGCACGAAATACTATAGCGACATTGAAATGCATTTTTATACAATTATCTAACTAATCTATCTGTTTTTGTTTCGCACTTCACATTTTACGCAGGAACGTGCTCCACTTCACCCACTTCAACTTTTATCTGCCAATTAGCAGAGAGTGCGAACGGCGTGTCTAGTTGGTCGTTTGCGAGTTCGCGGATGCTGTGCCTGGACATAATGAGAATCGACTTAACATTTCCCATGGTTTATGGAATTTCACGTGATAATAATCGAGTCGGTAGTAATTAACCCATAACATCCTTATCAACGTGCGATCATTGCGACATGGTATATATATATATACCATACTAGTTTATCTGTTTACTCCCATAAGATTCAAAGTAAACCACAGATGCCCTAGTCGCTAATAAATCTTTTTAAATCTGACAGACATATATAGGAAATATAACAAAAAATGTACTCGACTCCCAATACTACTTGACTACTTATAGAAGTTAACTGAATACGTAGTTCGGTTCTAGACAGCAACCAAAATATCAAACTACTTTCTACCATCGGCATAGCGAACATTGTACCGTTAAACTACTGTGCGAATAACCGTGCTGATATACACAAGTATATTTATTCGTATTTATATAGTCACATATGTACTCGCGCGCTATGAAAGGTACTTATGGCTTATGCGCATGTTAAAGAGAGACAAGAGAGATGCCAATTCGCAAAGCTTGACTCGCTCATCGACCACCAATTAGCATATAGGCACACTGACACACTAAGATCGGCTATCTATATTTCTCGGATCGGCCATCGCGCTTTGGATAATAATAATTTGGTTTACACGTAAGTGCGTACACAGTGCGTACAATGTGGACAATGCTTAACTAGTTGATTAATCATTGAATTTTTATTCAACACGGTAACTCCAATAGTCCACTGACTCGAATCAATGATTCCCTCAGGCTACGTAGATTCAAACTCAGAGTCAGACTTCGAGTCAAGTTCATGGTTAACGAGCTACAGGGAGGAAGTCTTGAGTAACGTCCTGTTCTGGGATTTCGAAGGCGAACAGTCTTGGCCCTGTCAGTTTGGCAGATCTGAATGAAACGATTATCCGCTGTGGGAATGGGTTTTCCGAGTGGAGAATGTCTGTGGAAATTGGACTTTTGGAAATTGCAGTTGGTAATGCAGGTCTCCGTAATCATAACCGTTTTGTACACGCAGGACACTTTCTCTTGTGATTTCTCTTGGATTTTTCGTAGCTCTCGATTTTCAATTGTCCTACACAATGCGGTTTGTCACGTATATATAGCCTTGTCGTACGTTTTGTCTACGTATAATGACAGTCAATCAAAGATACCGATCGAATCCGTGACAAACAGAAAAAAAAAGGTATCGGTCAAAAAATCGATTACAGACACGAAGTAGTCATTCGAGCACGATCCCTTGTCGTTAATTAATTGCTCAATCGTGAATGTCCATTAATGATAATATATCTAATGAAAAGTAGAGGAGTGGTTATAAAAAGTTATAAAGGAGACAATGATCGACCTTAATTGCCGTACATCAATTTAGCTTACACCATGTTTCGCGCGCATCTCAATCGCTGTCGAACGGGAAAAAAATTCTTGTCTGCTAGTCACTGACCCAAAATTATTGGTTACGCTGTATGCTGTCTTATAACGCCCACACGCATTGTCTCTCTTTAGGAAAGTAATGCACACTGGGTGTACGAGTAAGTACACTCGTTGTCAATACAACTGTCTACCGTGTACATGCTGTAGTAAGCGGCGGAACGATGCAGGCAATTCGCTGCATGGTGTAAGATGGCGCGTATGCGTACAGAGACAGACAGCAAAATTCTTCCGATTTGTTATTTTAATTTCGTGGGTGTGGTGTGCCGATTTACGGCTGTTTTAAAATCAGAAGTGTGTCATCTTCTGTTCGACTTTACACATTAGCCAAGCCGGTGGGCCCGCGTGATCGCGCAATGATCAACCGATGCGAGTGATCCTCATTCTCGAATCGACGCTGCTTCGTAACGCTCATAGAATTCCTACTATTTAGAATCCGATTGGGAATCGAAATCGGTCAGTAGGGGAACCGTATAATGGTTGATGCGTAATAGATAGATTCCTTTGCGTACGGTTTGATGCGATTGACATATTAAAAGGATCTATCGATCACTCTGTAGATCACTCATGGCGATTACGTTTCTTGTTCTCTACGTAAATTTCAATTGTTTTATTCGTTACTTTGGACGTATGTCATTTTTTTTTTGCTTTGAATTACGCTGAATATTTTTAATTGTTTTATACTGAATACTGTTAGTAGTTCTCGTTGACTTTATTGGAATTTGATGGTCGATTGAGGAGAAAGCACCCTCTTTCCTTTACTCAACGTGACTGCCGGAAGTGCCAGGAGATTTGAAGGTTGATGTGCGTTGAACTTATATATATGTGCTCGCAGATACACGCGCATTGCATAAGCATGCCGATCTTTCTCGTCCGGTCAGCCTTTTTAGATACAATAAGCAAGATCCGTGTGAAAGCTGCGGCGAGCATGAATGGCTGCTGACGTCAAGACTCGCGGAAAAATTGCGCAATTTCACCGCTTGGCACGCCGATGCCGGAATTGCTTGATTTTACCAAGCGATATCCGGTTCTTGTAAAAAAAGAAAATTTTTCAAGACTTTTACAAAATTTCTCCTGTATAAGAGAATGAGATAGTTCTAGATACTTTTTCTAAGTAGTTTACGGTTTATAAATAGATAATACGTAGAAACTTATTAATTAGTGTTTTACATTTTGTGTTTATAAATGAAAATAATAATAATAAAATCCTTATAATTGAATTTTACCTAAATTCCTTTTTTACAGGGAATAAATGCATTCTGGAAATCTGGTAATATGTAATAAGACGTATGCATGACAGAAGAGTGCCAAGTGACGTCGTAAAAACTTTCGCTTGTTCGTGATTTTCGGTACCGGAAATGGTACCATACCAAATTCACTTGGCGTGCTACTTCTCGCAAGTTCTGATTCACCCTGGCTCCGTTTACGTTTCATTATGTTTTCTTGATGATTAATAAAAAAAAGAAAGTCACCACTAGACCGAATTGAAATTGTCCAACCAACCTTTCTTCGGGCTCCCCATTACTTCGCCATTCTAACCTAACCTAAATACATTTAAACTACCTGTAAAAAGAGGGTCGCGAATGTGCCACGGGGGTGGTCCGATTTTCGAGATATTAGGTAAAAAATCACCTCTAATTTTCCCACCCCTGAGCCTCCATAGCAGTCGGTCAATAATTCGTCAGCTTCTCAGGGGTTTTTGGTGAAAGCGTAGGATATAGGAGGGGAGAGTATATAGGCAGCGTTTTGATTCCGACAGACTCACTACGAACTACACCCGCTAAACTTACAGCGAGACCTTGCAGCCTTTTGAATGGACTAGGAAATTTATTTGTTTATTTATTTATTTATTTATTCACTCATAGTCAACCAATAGTCGGTACCTCGTGGATTCGGAGGAGATCCTCGTAATCAATCTCGAAATACGTAAAGTGCCAAGTGTGTGTGCCATAGAGGATTATACAAGAATCAATCCAACCAAAGGTTTGTGAATTGTTATAAATAATTGAAAAGTGAATTTTTTTCTGTTTAAAAGTGCTACTAATCAAAAGTGTCTCCTCTAACTAAAAAAAAAAAAAAACGGCCAATAATAATATTTTTTGTCGATTCGTCATTTGTCGCAGCCTCTTCTCGTGTATCTGCCGATTGCGCAATATCGTTAGGTTCTGTCGATTTACGACCCAGGCTCCCACGGGGGGGCTTTATCCATCTTGATATCGACCTATTTCATATTTGATCTTGACAAGTGGGCACGTTCGAAAAGGCAAAAGGATATGTGGGGTAGCAAGTCAGTATGTCAACGTTCTCACGTCTCTCCGCAAGGCGTCCTTCCTTCTCCGGTTCTATGCCGAGAATAGGGCCGCATGCGGCATGCTGCGAGAGACTCAGGATTGTCTGAAGAGATTCTGAGCTCTCTCTATGTTACATGCGTGTATATATACAGATATATACATACGTGTAATGTACGTGAGCTATGAGCGAAATAGGGGAGTCTGAGAGAAAGGTGGATAGATCCAGCGAGATAGGAAGCTTGAGATCTTCTCTTAAATCGTGTGCTCGATATTTTACAATTTTTGAAAGATCACTTGAATCATAGAAAATCACAGGTGAAAAATTCCAAAGTGTTGGACTTGGCTCTTTGTCATTATTATCGTTGGAGTATGGAGACTACGTGATTACCTAATTTTCCGCATTTTGAATTTCGCGCTTTCTGCTTCTCGAAGCCGGAAGTATTTACAAAGTATATTTTATACGTTTGTTTCTTCGTTATTTTTTTTATATTTTATTTCCCCACATTGTTTCCTTTAGTACCTGTTATAGCGTGATTCGGTTGTGAATGCTTGGTATGTAACATTTTTATTCTTTTAAGTAATTCTTTACTCTATATACCAATATGTATAGGTATACGTAAGAGTGGTCACTTTCGCGTGCAATATTCGTGGCTTCTTCCGCGCGGCTGTTCCGCCACATTCTTTATAGGGTTTCCTTCACCTGGTGCACCGGTTTCATGTTGTACTTACGGTTAACGGTACATCCTTACGTCACTACACCTGTCGCGCTACGCAAAGGACAAAGGGCTGTCTAGAATTAAATAAAAAAAGAAAGAGAAGGAAGCAGTAGAAAGGGGAGTACTGGTTTCCATCTGATATCTGATTTCCACGAGGATGACGAAACCAGCCTTCCTTGTTTTCATAGCGTACCTTGGTCAGAGCTAATAAAATGTTCATGTCCCAAATCAAGACAAAATTATTAACGTTAACGGCTACTACCGACAGCTTTTGGATATTAATTCTTATTTATTTTTGGGCGTTTTTGAAAATTCGAATGCGGGTATTGGCTGGCGAAAAATATGACGTTAATAAAAACATGAAAGGATAACGGGTGAATAATGATGATCCTCGGTTGAAATTAATGAAATGTAGAAAGGTAGAATGTATTTGTCGAATGTAGAGAATGGCGCTGTGTGTAGGCTGGCCCCTATTCAGCTGGGCCAACGGCCGCCGCTAGGAGCGTAACGACGCTGCGGATCGACAGAGAATTATTTTTGGGCCGCTTTCTCCTAATAGCCCACCTTTCTACCGCTTTTCGGGCTTGTTCTCATTACATTCGGGACGGCTTTAATTGACGCGGCGGGTATGCGCGATTAAATAATTGTGGCGACTTTTTAATTACCCGCAGATCGCACTCAGGTTTGTGTTGCTGGTAGTTTACATTTTTTGTATCGCGTCGATCGACCTTGAATTCATGATGATAAAAAGGGTGAGTTATTGGTAACAGATTGTAGGAAATTTAAGTGGATGAGATTTAAAATGATTTTCGTACATTTTTTTTCAAAACTGTCATGTTCGATGACAGTTTTTATTATTACGTAGATACAGTCAAAGGTACCGAAAATTGAATGTAGGAAGTCGATTTTCACGGTGACTCGACCGAAGTTGGGACCGGTAGGGATTTTTCACGTGTTTAGTGGTAGCCTGATATAGTATAAGGGATGCTGCGGTCGAATGCCAGGGTAAGAATGAACCTGTTGGCTTGAAAGAGTATAGTACTGGTCAGGGTGAGAAAACAGGATGAGAAGGCTAAAAAAGGGAGTCAGGGTCCAGATTCAAAAAGGGACTCAGGTAAAAACAGATTAAGCCGGCATTCCCAGACGCAACCCTTAGAGATGTAAGGGGTTTGATCTCTGAAATAATGGCCCTCCCCTAAGCTCTCAGGTTATTATGCTTCTCACAGTGCTCACCAACTTTCCTCTGGTTTTTGGGATTCTACAAGAAAAATATAAAGAAATTTTAATCCCAATAAAAAAAAAAATTGCCGTCAATAAGTCCCAGAAAAATATGAAGTAATACCAGTGCATTTCTTTGTATCAGGGCCTCGCGCAAAACATAATGCAAGGCGTTAAACTAGAAAACGCTTACTCACACTTTCACGAATTATCGCAGACCTTCCGTATCGCGGATAAGTCGTTTCCGGATATACGAGTATTCATGCGGGTGTAAATATGGGTCAGTTCTCAAACAATTCGCAACCGTCACAAAGTGCCTTATCATGCACAGTTATGCAAATCGCTTTCATCGTGCGATTTACAAAATTTCCGCGAATTACGCTCGTGCCAGCACCTGTATATCATTTAGAGTCCATACTAATAAAGAAAAACGTATCCAATCATCTTGCACAAATGAAAAAAAGGAATGTGTAGTATAGGACTGAATACCGTATCACGTCACGTCATATCGGAACAAGTCGTGTGTCTTCGGGACGTAATTTCGAAGTCATCGTACCTTCTCCCAATGTATCCTCGGTTTTCTCGTAATGAGATTTACGCGAGGTACTCCGGTGGGCCCCTGCACGTCTTTCACCTGTGCTCGAGAGAGCCGGGCCAGGAGTGGCCCGAAGCCTGGTAAGCTATACCATGGTGGGAAGCAAGTAAGTTGGATGGGGACCCGTCGAGCGTTGAGCCATCATGGATCGTCCTAGTAGGGGGGCCCAGTGGGGCCTCACACGAATGAACATGATCGTCAGTAGGTCACTGGGACATGGCTCGTAGCCGCGACGAGTGCCTCTCGCTCGTTCAGTCAGCTCCCGCCGGCCAGGATAGCCACTTTGGGCCTTAACTAACACGCTCGGGCCCCGATATCGATGAACCATTTAAATTAGTGCGCGATACGGTTTCTCGCGGCGCACTGTATGAACTGAGACACCATCGGTATTTAATCGACATCAGAGAGAAAATAGTGCAAGTAACGTGTATCCAGTAGCACCTATGCGAATTCGCAAAAAAATTATTTATTTTTGGTACAGTTTTATTTCTTTTTTTTTTCTCTCTTTTCTTTAACGGATACTAACATATTTTTACTTTTCCCGCATTTGTTTTTTTTCTCCTATACTAATTTTCACCATGCCGAAGAAACGAAGTGAATCCAAGTGTTACTCCTCGACTTGATTTATTTAATGGAGATTTGCCTAAAAGTGTGGTTTGCTTTCTAAGACTACGTGATATGGATTATTTGTTTTTTGGATTGCAGAAAGACGTGCACACACTAATAAAACACGATGGACAGGACACGGAGAAGTATACGAAAGACAACCCTGTCCCTACTGCTGCCACTCTTGATAGCCGTAAGTATCGTAATCGATATTGATCACTGTCAATCGATCTTGAACACACATTTTATTTAACTTACTTGAAAGAAGAAAATCAAATGAATCAGACTCTTCTTTATACAAAGTCCTAATCAAATTTCATGGAGCTATGACCAGTAGCCACGCTCGCACGTTTATACACGGCGTAATGCCTCGTTAGCGCACCACACCTTGATAAACGAAAAAAAAACATACAATAGTCCAATTGAATAGTAAAAAAGTTCTATTGTGGCATCATTAAATAAATTTATTTTGTTTTAACAAGAAACAAAAAATATATATATAATGCCCAATACCAATTTGTTAATGAAATTATCTTCAAACGTCAATAGTTATTACTTTTAGCTTGAAAATATTCGTTTATCGTCATTCTTCACTCTGGAACCTTAACATTCTATGGTTATAGGATCTGTCATGGATATCCATAACTGTTGACTGTTTGATATCTAAGAAGGAGTCATTATTTATTTATTGCAAATCGCTCAATGAAAATACACGTCCACACGGCTCGCGTCGCTACACCATAAGCAAGCCGCCGAACCGAAGATAGTAGGTCACTGCGCCGGACGCAGTGCCCTCTTTCTACTATATTCACCTGACTATGGACTTTCGAGTTGTTCGCTATACTATAGTCGCGAAAGAGTAGCGGCACTCTGACTGGCTGCAACATCAGGGGGATCAACTTCTTTCTTTTAACAGCTTTCTTTCCTGAGAAATGTCCCGTCCTGTTCTCGGGTTTGCCTTTATGCAGGTGACGGGCACCTAAGTGCGTCTCGCTAGGTTTTGTCGGCGCGACGCGTCGTCGCCTGGAAACGCACGGGAAAATTCTTGCACAATCGAAAGACTTTTTTTTAGCTTCCTTCTCTTCTCTTCACCTTTATGCACTCACAGAATGCCTTTGTTTTTTTTTTTTACTAAAACCATCTCATGCCGGAACCGTCATTATTTCCGAAGGAAGCATTCTCGAGAACGCGGATCCTTCCCACAGATGGAATTTCGACAGGTGGCTTATGGAGGCCATTTTTTTCAGGGCAAATTTTCTACACTCTCCAGTAACCCTAATAATTTACTGTCGGACGATTTTTCCGGGCATTCTTTTTTCTTTAATTTATCCGCTCCATGGGCACTAATATTCTTTGTTTTTTTTTGTATAAAAATTGCAAATTTCTAAAATAACAAATTCCTTTATTGATAAATTATTAAATTATTAATCATTAGACCGAAGGTCACTCTCGCTTGTTATGGCGCCTTGTAATATTGTGGGAGACCACAGACACCGTTCTGTATCTCCAGCATCCGCAAGTGTATCATTATAGTATCATGTCAACTAATGCGAATATACGTCAATAAAAATTCCTCAATCTCTCAAATTCAAAGTTACAAAAATGTCACGTTAAAAATCATAAAAAATGTGTCCCACTACGTATTTATATTCGTGCGATTATATACATACATATATACAGGACTTATCAAAATGTCAAATCGAATTACACTACACGTAGAGGTTCGTTCAGTCGAGACGTCCTTAATATCAAGTTCGCATAGCTGTTCTTTGTAATACACTTCTGTAATTAAAGCCTAACTCAGCCAGCATAAGATTCTGATAGCCAGACAAAGTCTTCTCGCACTTTACTCCTCAGCCTGATTCTCACGCGTCGCGACTCTCCTTCTGCCTAGAGACGTTCTTAATTAGCGTCCCGACGTGACGACCGGCACATTCGGTCCAGAGATCATACACGTATTTTGATTTTCCCGCGCAAATAAATTCCTCCCGTTTTGAATTTGCATCGAATTACTATAGTAAAATTCACATACAAACAGGAACAAGATCCGGTAGAAGGATTAAGGAGTAGCAGGTTGCGCCGCGACGCATTGATTTTTTTTCTCAGGTAGAAAAGGAGACGCGATCCGGCACGACGTCCTACATTTTCGCCCCCATATATGTCGCAAGACACGGGCGCGACGCCTGGGACGCCCAGCGTCGTCAGTCACCAAGTTTTCCCCGCGTCTAAATTCAAATATGATTTCATTTTTTTGTAACTGATGCGGGTATATCACGGTATTACGTATGACGTCACTTAAGTATTTCAAAATAGGCGAAAGGATATTGCCTCTAATAAAGACCTAGTGCTAACCGGGCGGCCCTTTTCTTAGAATCCGACACTTGTTGCTTCTGTCCTACATAGTAGCCGCGTTGGGATCTATAGGATCTGTATTAAAGAGAGATAACACTGGTAACGCTTATATCCATTGTTCAGGGATGAATTAAAAGCATTTCTCAACGACAGTACCTTCTACTTATGTATGTACATGATATTCGTGACGAAGAGACAATTAGTACCGTGTCGCGTTATTCAGTGGCACTGGTGAAAGTGTCGTGCAAGTACAGTCCGCTGAGTTGCGAATGACAATAGAAAAGTGAAATCTCGAGGGACTCGAGAGGAGACTCTCGTTTCCGCTGGGCAATAATTCCGTCGTGTACTTATATCACGTACACCTGTATATCCCGTTAGTCAGCATGTCCCAAAGACGTCTTGAGCAAGATTTTTTAAAGTCTTTGAAAAAGATAGGTAGACAAAGGTTTCGGATGTCAATTGACAGATGACTGGATTCACGAATCGACGAAAGGTCTGGTAGAGTCGATTTTTTAAATTTCCTATACCTGCCGCGAGTGCGAGAGAGATGATCTTATGGGTAATTACGTGGGTAAGACAACGATAGAAGTACTTTTTATCAAATCCCTTATATATCCCTTTGGAAAATTGTTAATATTTTTTTAACATTTTTTTTGTGTACTACTAGTCAATTACATTTGTGCGATACATGGCGTTAATTTGTAAAATTATTTAACCCTTGAGGTTTTCCCTGTTTCCTTGGTCGCATCCAGATTTACCGGTTTTCCAGTAAAAATTATTCGACATACTATATTGCCGACTCGTGCCTCTCCTGCTGCAACATGCCGTACGTGTTTTAATAAACGGGCTTGAATTTTGGGACCTGTTCGCGGCACGCGCTAGTACCTGCCGTCTTTCGCAACTATATCATAATTGAGGGGCAAAGTTGTCGGGGCTGTACAGTTATACTCATACTAGTAGACAGAGTCTTGAAAGTTTAGCCAGAATTCCTGCCGGTTGAACTTACGGTTAGGAGGTGCATAGATACCTAGTGGTAGAATATTCACCTTCGTCATCGGCAACCTGACCAAATGACAAGATCTTATCGTCGGGTAGTTGGCCGGCTGGTTACTTACGTGGCTACTATACTCGGTAGAGAATTAGCCGATAGCCAGTATGTCCTGGGGCGTCCGAAGATCGGGAGGTTTGCCCTGAAGGATTATAGGACTCGGGATGATCCTGGATGACCGTTAATCATCCAGTAGCGTCTTTGAGAAACAGCCTGAATACGTAGCGATGTCGTTGACTAAGTTTGCGGCGTAACGAGACGCTAATTGTGCCATCTTAATTGCGGAGAAACGAGCGTCGTCGACGTCGTCGTCGCCGTGACGCCCGGGAGAGTCTACTGCGGTTTAATTGCGCTCTCTCGCGACACTCCCCGGTCCTCTACTCTATTCTATACTTGTCTCTCTCTCTCTCTCTTTCTCTTTCTCGTTGAACGGTGCCTTCGAGAACCTTTCCGAATCTAATAGGCACGCCGTGCGTTAACCCAGAATGCGAAGTCGCCCTGGGCGTTGTCAGTGCCCTGGTGTCTATCTACCTGGTGGTTTATAGCCTGGAGTTAAAAGTCGATCTTTTTTTTTTGTTTTCCTTTTCTTTTTAACCTGGGCATCTTTCAAATTGATATTAATTTGCGATCCCGGGTAGAAGCATGTGAATGCGCCTTAAATTAACCTAATTCGTATGGCTGACTGCGAGTAACGTGCGTCTGTTTAGCAGATTTATATTTATACTCTCGGATATCTAATGTCTGTATATATCACTCAAAAAAAAATTATATATATAAAGGTATGGGAAGTATGTAAAAATCAAGGAGCAAGAAATATATAAATGTAATGAATACGCGAAATGAAATACTGCTGCACCAAGAACTAATTTTGCCAAGATAAGAAATATAGTAAGAGATGTAATAGGATTTCATTGGAATTTCACGAAACGTCTAACTTCTCTAAGTACACTTGGAATTCTAATGGCGGTCAACCGTTTCGTTCCGAACGTTCGACTGTCGAAACTTTCGAAAATAACCTCGTCAGATTTCTTCATTGTTATTCTATAAAGAGAGTCCCCAGCTGCTATTTTTTTACCGTTTATTTTTTAAACGAGTTCTCACTTTGAAGTCAATGATGAATTTATTTGAATCGCCGTCATTCTTCTGTGCCACAGTCAACAGTCTTTCAGGTGACATACGCTCAGGCGCATCTACATACGACATAGACTCGCGTTTCTTTCCGTTATAATGCTCCGAGCGTATTTCGAAATTACCGCCCGAAGTGTTTGATGGAAACGCATAATTTCTCTTTCGCAATTTCTTTGCCTGGTCTCTGTTGTTCACACTATATTCACTAGTTAAAATATAAGAGACCGGTCCTTCCGAAATACCGGATACGTCTATCGAGACGTTTTGCTTTCAAAAAATTATGATAACGATCCAAGACAATTGTTTTCTTTTTTTTTTTAGTTATTGAAAAATACGCGTTTGTGGGAATCTTTCCAAATTATGAAATTTGATTATTTGTTTATAGAGCGTCAGATGCGAAGCACCTTTAGTCGACAGCAGCGCTCTTCCTCTGGAGCACAGATCAGTTTACGGTGCACCAGCAGCTCAGTATGGACCACCTCAGTCGCACGGTGCCGAAGAGAACTGGCCATTAGCATCGCCGGATACGCCTCAGATAAAGCATCTGCAAGTTCAGTGCGAGAAGACCCACATGAGGGTGAACATTGAGTTCGACCGGCCCTTCTACGGGATGATATTTAGCAAGGGATTTTATTCGGATCCTCACTGTGTTCATTTGAAACCGGGTACAGGACATCTTAGCGCTACTTTCGAGATCTTCCTGAACTCTTGTGGCATGAGCTCCTCGGCCAATCACAATGTGGCTGCTTACGGCGCCCCGACGCCTTCTGGCAGTTACGTGGAGAACACTATCATCGTCCAGTACGATCCGTACGTTCAGGAGGTCTGGGATCAGGCTAGGAAACTTCGTTGTACCTGGTACGACTTCTACGAGAAGGCTGTCACCTTCAGGCCTTTCCAAGTTGACATGCTCCATGCTGTCACTGCCAACTTCCTCGGAGACAATCTTCAGTGCTGGATGCAAATCCAGGTCGGCAAGGGACCCTGGGCTTCTGAAGTCTCTGGCATTGTCAAGATTGGACAGACAATGACTATGGTCTTGGCTATCAAGGATGATGAGAACAAGTTTGACATGCTGGTGCGCAACTGCGTTGCGCACGATGGCAAACGCGCACCCATTCAATTGGTTGATCAATATGGATGTGTCGTCAGGCCCAAGATCATGTCTAGGTAAATCATCCATTCTGGTTTGAATAATTTTATTCAAAATAAATAAAAATAAAACGTATCTTTATTCCACTTTTGTGTGATGTTGCAGGTTCCAAAAGATTAAGAACTTTGGGCCCAGTGCATCTGTCGTAAGCTTTGCGTACTTCCAGGCTTTCAAATTCCCAGACAGTATGAACGTGCACTTCCAATGTGTCATTCAAGTATGCCGTTATAACTGTCCGGAGCCGAAGTGCGGCCATCCTGGTCTGGAGTACGGCGCACCTGCAGGACTCACACAGGAATACGGAGCACCGGTTCATCAGGGATTGTCTTCGGACTACGGAGCACCTCCGGTACAAGAATACGGAGTTCCACCAGCGTATCCTGATCCTCGTCATCCTAGTGGACCAGCTGGCGCATACAGGTCTGTATAAATATTGTACCGTTGTTGTATTTTTTTTTGTTATTTTATTTGGTATTAACCTGGTGTGTTTTCATTAGCGAACCAAATCCAGACGTAGTGCCAGCACCACAAGCTCAGACGTCGTCATCATCACCAAGTTCGACTTCAGGTGACTTGACGGCTAGTAGTTCCCCCCAAAGTCCTCAAGACAGTATCCACTTACCTCCTCCACCACTTCCGGGTCATCCAGCAGCAGCTTATCAAACAGTCAAGAGAAAAGGTACCGTGGGCTCGGAAGAACTCGAGGGCAACCTGGCCACTCTCGGTGGACGTCCGAGGTCGGTCGAAGGTCTCCCTGCTGAGCTACGTGGTGCTAGAAGGCGAAGAGCCGCTGCTGACGGCGACGACGTTCACGACGACGTAAGTCATCCTTAGGGAGTACAATAGAAATTTCCTAGTCGACAAAAATCTTAACAAATTTTAACAATCGCTTTCAGAATCTCTACCAGACTATCACCCTGGTGACTTCTCACGTGTACAAGAGGGCCGCCCAGGAGATGACTGACGTGAATACCTCTCGCATTATCCAGGTCGTTGCACCGGGTGACGTAAATTTTGCCTTGGGCACGACGAACACCAGCAACGATACCACAGTTGTTATTCAGAATGCCAGTTCAGCGGATCCTGAGACTATTTGCATGTCGTTGCCAGGATTCGTGGGTGGCCTGGTGATGCTCCTCCTGGTCGTGGTGGTAGCCTCCTTGGTGGCTGCCTTCCTCTTCGTCAGAGTACGTGCGGTGGACCGCAAGAACGCAGGTCTGAATGCTCCAGCCTTCGTTCATCCAGCATTCGTATCGGAGAACTGCAGTGTCCCGAATCCGGAATTCGTGAAGGTAGCGAACTGAACTGAAGAACGAACGAACGAAGAAGTGACCGATAAAGAACAAAAGGAAAGAGAACAAACGGAAGGAAGCGTCGAGGACGAACGCGCTAACTCGGCACCCGGGATAGAATATGGACACTATTACCTACAGTCTCCGCAAAAAAAATAAG
>JARPRG010000430.1:5501-43701 GCA_031001745.1 Hartigia nigra | reverse complement strand
AAAGAGGACGGAAGCGGGTGACGTGAATATGAATGGCGAAGAAAAAACGAGAAAGAGAGAGAGAGAGAGAGAGAGAGAGGGAGAACGTAATCGAAGAAAACGAAGAGCAACAGTGGAAGCGTTATAGTGTGGTAGTGTACATAAAAGCGCGCGGGACAAAGAAGGAAGAAAGAAAAAGAATATAGAAAAAAAGGTACCAGGAGAATGACGCTCGAGAGTGAGTAGAGAAAGGACTAGTGCTCCTGGAAGTAACAGTAAGCAGCTCCTGGGAGAAGACGATGTACATAAAAAATAGAATTGGGGACCCAGGGGCCCAAAATCTTTGGCTTGAAACGAAGGACGGACACTTCCGGTCCTTTCTGGATGACGTCGGACACGGTTCGCTCATTCTCGTTATTCATCCTCCACCTCGTCTTCTCGACTCTTCATTGTCACATCCTCTTTCTTCACTTCGTGAAGCTTTCGGGACTTCGACTCCACGACTCGGAATAATACGGAAGTTGGCATCGTCGATCGAATTCTCGATTGCTTCATTTATGTTTGTTTCCGTTTATTAATTTTTTTTTTCTTTTCTTTGTTCTTCGAACGACAGTCTGAAATCCCTTATTTATTTTTCTCCTTTAGATCTGTACTTTCTTTTTTTTCTCGATCGCCAAATTTCCCTTCCCCCATCAACCCCTTCGTTACCTCATCGCGATCATCGCGTACTAACGGCGACGTTATCGTCATTTTGTTTTTGAACGGCGGCGATATCGTCGACAACCTAACCTTAACTTATTCGAAATTTTGCGACGCGCCGAGGATTTCCTTTTAGTTATTGCCTTCTCCCCTCCACCCCCCCCCCCTCCGACCCCGCCACCCTTCTTCACTCTCATACTCCATACTTCGTCACAGACAAACGAGAAAACAAAAGAATCTCTTATTGTTAAGCGTCTCTATATTCCCGGGAATTGGGAATATGTTTTATGTAAGTGCTTAAGCACAGAGTTATACATAGATACACGAAACACGAGCACACACGATACACAAAATGAAACGCCTTATACATAATATTATAATGAGTATTTTTATAATTATTTTAATTAAACGCTAATTTTCTTTAAATCCCGTGACACATGGTTCTATTTATTTATCCTCGTACAATCGCATTTAGCGTATCAGTGCCAGTTGTGATTTCATGCGATTCTTTTATTTTTTAATATAGTTTTTTTCAATTTTTCGTATTCTCGCGATATCTCCTGCAAGCTGCTCTCCGGTCCTATACTTGCCAGAGGTTGCTCGATGAATCGGCATCTGTTGGAGATAAAAAAAGAATTTCAATAGAAATAACTGTTATCTATTTTTTGGGTTTTTTTTTTTGAATTCGAGAAAACATGAAAACTTGTGCAACCAACTTGAGCATTTCTTGAGTCCAATTTGAGGAATCCACAAAATATGAAAAAAGTTCTTCTCTTGGATTCAATTCGACACCGAGCTCCATTCTGGATGGGAGAATAACGAGAAAATGAAAATTATGAGGATTGAGGAAAATCCAGCTAGATTCTTCTCGTATAATGACCCATTTCTCATGCATTTAAAAGAAACTTCAATGGATTATCACTTGGGATGAAATTCTAGAAGTAAGTTTCAATTCACTTACCGGACGCTTTTATTACCGGCAAAGAAGCGCAGGCTGACGTTCCTCCGGTCGAGGATCCTCAAGCTTAAGTATCCATTCAACTTTAGACAAATTGTCTTGACTGGCGCCAGGATGTCCATTCGTCTGTCCTTTATTGGCCGTAACCTATATTTTCTATTAATTTCTCGGAATATCGGCTTTTGATTGACTTATCAATAGAAGGGGGAAACGAAGCAGTAAAATTACTTGGAGTCAGACAAATTTTCTGCAACTTTCACAATTTGCGATTCCACCAACTTCTTGGTATCTTCTAGTTTTGCAGATTTTGGAGTTTTACTTCTGCTGGTTAAACTAATAAAAAAAGTTTATTAATAAAACATATGAAATTTGAACTAGCAAAATATACTTGGATGCATGATTGGTAGCACGTAGATCATCCACCAAATGAGTGACCGAAGGTTCCTGAAATAAATTAATAAATTTTGAATTTCCTGTACAACGAAAATATCGGTACTAACTGACCGAGTAAATATTAAAAGTGACAGGTCTTTCTTGATCATTATTCCAGAACCAAGTAAACGGTACTCCCGTAGGATTGTCCATGTATCTACCGCCATTTTGATTATAGCTAAGACTGTAAGAAGCAAGTAAAAAAAAGAAAGAATTGATAAAAAAAAGTATAACTAATGATACCTACCGCGTACGGCCGTCTTCGCCAAACACCACTCCTTCGCCCGTAGTGTCAAAAACAGCGAGGATCAAGGATGCTCGAGATTTACCAAAAGCATCTTTATCTCCTGGAGTGAAGACAGTATACATATCGTCTTAAAGATTTAGCAAAATATTATAAAAAATCAGTCAACGTATTTTGAAAAATTGTATCACTAAAGTGTCACGTCCTCATTCTGCCCATGAGTTATTTACATGCTCTTCCAGCCGGTCTAGAAATCTTCACTGCAGCTCTTCCATTCGGATAAAGAATTTCGGCAGTGCCGTCTTTATGTATATTCCAAAAAATCTTTCCGTCCTCGTAATATCTCTTTTCCGTATATCTGATCCTCCTGAACGCAAAGAATCGAGCATGATGGGCATCGCACTTTAAAACTGGTTTACCGCAGGGACATTATTCTTGCCTCACCAGTTAACACGTGGCTTTGATGTTTGCGCCTGGTACCGTACAATTTTTCGTACGGTCCTGTCCACCGGTAATACCGTCCAGCCAGACTTAATAAACAGGTTGTTCGATAATTGGTAGTGTATCAGGTTAGACTTGACTGAAAATAAAATGACACTCCAGTACGAGAAAAAAAAATAAAGAAAAATTCATCCTATCAATAATACGTACAAATCGGTACGTACCATCCGTATGTAATTTTCTAGGAGTGACGATATTTTCGGATTTTCGACTTTTCCTCGAGAGAGACATGTCTCAGGTAAAATCATGACACGTCGTTGAGTTCATCCATCACGTGTTACAGGTGAGCATTCATTTATTTAAATAACGCCAAGACGTTCTGTTATTTCGGCCGAATCTCGGAGTAAGATATTATACGTAATACTTGAAGCAGATATGAAAAAAAGGAAGGTCGAAAGTTAGTAAGGGTAAGTTAAAATATCGTCCCGCCTGAGATCCTCTACGTAAACAGACCCGAAGAAGTCTCAGAATTGTTTTTTTTTTTAATCCAGGAATATAGTAAAGGCAAAAAAGTAGAGGGTGGATGCTGGATAAGATCTCTTGACCAATAAATAAACAAGTAGTCACTTTATAGAGTGGACAGTATATACTAGCAATAGGAAAGAGCATATAAGAAATCCACGTATCCTACACACATAGCCACGTATGTACAAAAAGAATAGCCTAGAGTCAGCCAATCCGTTTCTAAGGACGTGACGCACCCAGTACAAGTGTTTCCGTCCTGCAGGACTTCCCAGTCATAAGGGTAGTCGTTTAGGGGTGGCAGGCGTTTGCCTACACACTCCACACACGATCCACTAGCATCAACCCCTACTAGTATGTCGAGGGTTCTCGTTCAAAGGAATTTTATTGCAATCGATCTGGTAAGGACATAGATCCTTGAAATAGTCAGTCCCTTGAGTATATATCAGCAAGGATTATTAAGGATTATTCAAAACGGCACCCATTTAATCCCTTAAGGACCTTAAAACCTTAAAGCATCGATCTTCAATTCATTCAAATTCGCTTCGCACCGTTTTGCCATCCTGTACTTTATATACTCTACAAGCCATCGTCCTATCTTAGAGTTCTTCGTCATTGTTAAAATTATTTTTTTTTTTAAATTATATAATGTTTTTCAATTATGACGTAACAGTATATTTAGACGCCAGGATTGCCAGTCTCGTAGCTTAACGGTATCCAAGAGTTCAGATAGTGCCGGACGTGTTTGTAGCACTTGAGTGGAGCTGTGTGGACCAAGGGGGGGACCGCTGAGTTTTCCGATATTTATGGGAGTTTTTATGGGCCGGGAAATAATTTATCTCATTCCTTACAAGTTTCCACGGTTTATATGACTTTCCTCCATAACTGCAATATTCATTTGAATATCCTCACTCCGGCACTTGCGCTCGTATAAAAGGGGGCGCCGCAGGAAGAAACCAGCCGAATCAGCATATACAGGAGCGTATATTGCGGGAATTCTGGGAATGGAAAAATCTACTAGAAAACTTTTATCTGATAACGTGAGCGTGAATTTGCACATATGCAATCTATATGATCCTGAAAATTCATGGTGATCTGCGCCTAACGTTTTATCCTGATAATATTTTGACATTCATATATAAAAGTGATACAAATTTTATTTATTTTTTTTTTTTCATTTTTTCAATTCATTAGAAAAATAGAATTTTATAAGTCTCTACTAGAATATTTAGAAAATTTTTAAGTTTTCATTTTGTCTCGACTGGCTACGACGTTTTCCTTTCGTTCAGCCATTTTCAAGCTGAGAGTGTCACTTGGAGATTGTGACAAATGAATGGGATCTGTCATAAGCGACGTGAAACTTGGCCAAAATGAGGAATTACGTCTGGCAAATGGGTTCGATTACTCTCAATTTTCTTAGCTTTCGCACTCTGGGCAATGGCGTCGTCGTAGAATAGATTTTTTTTAAATAAAAATTTTCTAAATTCACTGTCCACTGTCATTTTAATATTCCTTTTCGTAGGTGTGCGATTACTGTCGCTGCATTTAATATACGTTGAATTAATACGCAGTGCGTGCAGTGTGTGGTACATTAGTGACGTGTGTAATAATTGCACAATATGATATAGCGTGTCTGGAGAATGCAGGAAGATTTAATAAAGGAATTCAAATTTCGCGAAAAGCGCGCGACTCGTATAGCTCAAAGTGAAAATGGCACACTCTATATACATAATGTAGAAAACTCTATTTATATTCGAGTAAAATATATGTTTGATCCTATAATTGCTTGGAGGGAAAAGATTAGCACTGCTGACTAGACGAGATAGAGCAAAATTATATTCCATACATAAAAACATAACCACGAAAAGAAACTTTGAATTCTGATAAAAGTAGCCAATATGAGTCATAGAGATTTTATTTTCCCCCAGATTAAATTCACCAGTAACAACCATAACGTCTTGGGCCTATGATACTCATGAATTGCTTCGTTATCCAAAGAATAAATATGAATCCCGACACCCTATAACTGTACAATAGAAAGACGCTAATAGAAAGATGGCACCGTAAAATCATATTCGGCTGTAAAAATATTACTCGGCCAATAAAATGCCTCGATAAAGACATCATAAAATTCGTCTTCGGTTAACTTCGGCCAAGTTCGACCGACTAGCTCCGATTATTATTATTCCGTACAAACGAACAAGGATGCTTTCCAAAATAATTTCCGTATCTAGAATTTTCCGGCCGAGTAGATCTGCTCGGCTATGTTCGGTCATCATCGGGTACATTTGGACCAAACTGGCCAGCCAATGGAAAACTCTCGCCTCGTCCTGGCAGTAAAGATAAACATAAAATCTAACTACCATCTTCTGGAGTCCTTCTTTCTGGCAGACCATATCACCAGTGGAAAGCACTCGGTGCCGATGAGCTTTTCTCGTGGTCAATCGATTGAAATTCGAAGCTTCATCCAATTGGCGTGCTAGATAGGAAATAAGATTCCTTCTCAGTGAACTACTGATAGAAGTGCATTTGAAGTAAGATCTCGACAGCTGTAGATATAGCTATATAAAAAGGATGAGTTATCAGAGTGCCAGAGGATGCCTGGATCCTACAGAATTATTACAGGAAGAAACCCTTACAGTATACATATATAGGTTACATCATTTCTGATAAAATAACCCTCTGTTCTTAGTACGTAAGGTTCTAGGGACTTTTGAATATATTGGATTAAACACGGGTCGATCCCCTGTCATTAGCAGGATTCCCTAGCTAATCAAAGTCGCTGCCAAAGTTACTAAGCGTTCGGCAGGGGGTGCTGTCTTATTAAAACGTGACCCTATCTCACCCTCCCCCAAGAAGGAGTCAGCCTGCTTCCAATGGATATTTCAGGACGAAATTGAAGGATCATCCGCCTAGTTACAAGCTTAGTTTATTAAATATTTTTCTAAGGATTTTTCAAGACAGCGTTGCCGCACCTGTCTTGAATTACCAAAGACACAAAATTCCCCACGGTATACATGCAAGCTATACCTATAGCTGCTTCAAAGTTTCCAGCTTCGAACAGTTTCTCCCAAGGTGATGCTCGGTCTTATTTTCTTCAAAAAATATGTGATTAGTATAAAAAGTCACTAGATATCCCTAGACACTTGTCTGTACGATAATCTAGTTTAAACAGTGAAATCGTAACGAGACGTCTATGCCACGGGAACAATAACTCATTCACGGCCCGTTAGACTCGAACTGCACGTCGTTCTCACTAATGTCGCGTTCATGTTAATTTTATCGTGGCAGCCCGCCTAACGCGAATGACTATCCCAACAGTGATTATCGTCACTCCATTCTACAACTCCCAGCCGCCATAACAGTTACTATACGGTGAAGCTCCGAGATATCCACATTACTCGACGCCCCCGACGCTCAGAGCCCATAGTCAGTTTCGACTCGACGTTTCGCCAACTGTCGCACATTTCACTCCTGACGATCTTCTACCAATTTTCATATACCGAGCTTATCGCTGATCCAAGGTCGAAGGTCAACGTGCCTCCCATAATTCTGTACTTGACTAGGCCTTCGGTATAGCCTAGAATCAAGATAACGAAAAGTTAATAGAATAAGAAGCGCAAGTGGCTTTTCGTTTCTTCGTATTTTCCAACCAAGAGGGCAGAAGCGAGGGCTCGATAAGATAATAAATCTTCAGGAAACCCTGACCGAATGACGAAAAGTTGCAGGGTCAAGGGGTCGCCAGGGCCGAGCAGCGCGATCTTTGAAAAGGGGTGGATACGAATGACAGGACAGCTTTTATCCAGTCAACATAAGGATACAAATGACTGTCCGGCTCTCTGTGGCTTTTCTTTTATTTCTTTTTTTCTTTTCTTTTCTTTTTTTTCTCCTCCTTTCTTCGTTTCCCAGTATCTCTCCTCTGTGGGTTCCAGGGAGTTCTTGCAGACTCCCAGACTGGACTATAGTGTACGCTGGTAGCTACAACGGATTTAGTCGTGTTTGCATGAGATATACGGGAAACGGATTTGCAAGCATTGCAGGATCAACGTCTATCGTGTCGAATGGCGACAAACTCTGTGTCATAGTTAGGAGAGATATCTCTATATATATAGAGGTGGTAGTTGAAGTTGAACTGGCTTGGCCCGACTCTTTTACTACTTCCTGCCACCCCCTCCTGCGTTTCTACTTCTATTGCGCAGTAGATACTACCACGAGAGCACAGCCAGGGATGATGGTGGGCAAGTAAAACAAGTAAAGCAAGGAAAGCAACGCGGCCGCGATGCCACTAGCTATGCCATCCAGACAAATTTTGCGAGCCAAGAGCTCGTAAAGCTTGACTTGGTATAGTTGGTACGTCTGTACGCAGTAGGAACTCTCAGCATCCAACAAATACGATCTCACCGAATTCACCCTCTCATCCGGTTTGGGATCCTACTTGCCAAATCCGACCGACTCCTACGTATTGCCACCCTCGGGGACATGTTTCTGAACCTCCTCGCCTCCACCTCTTCTTTTCTACTCATCCAGGATTATTGTATTTCTTTTTTTTTTTTTATTATGTTGGTACTATGTACGTCTACTGCTACTTTCAATGTAATTTACTTGATAGACCGTTCCTGTATGGAAGTCCAGGAACGAACGAACGATAAATCTCGTTGTATTTATTTATTATGAATTCTTGTTATTATTTTTTCCTCTCTTTCGAATGCTCTTCGTATCGGTATACGAGTTTCTTTTATTTACATTCACAAATTTTTTGCATGTTTTTAAAAAACATTTTGAATAAATACATTCCTATGAAAGTTTCCCATTTGATTTATTAGCAAAGGATACGCTTTGGTAAGTTAGTCGAGTTTTATTGTCCTGGAAGAACTGTCGGGATTATACGAAGTAAGTAAAATAGCTTTTAGATTCGACACAGAGGAATTTTCCTGATAATGAAAAATTAATTTCTGTTTCTTGTGCACTGATTAAAATAAGTTGCAATGGCAATGGAAGCGTTTTGCGACAGATGAAAAGTTTATTAGCTCTCACGAAGGCGACGGGGTTCGCGAGTATTTTCGAATAGCTGTATTAGAAGTATTTGCTCGTCGTGATTGGTCCGCGACGGAAGTAAGCCGACCGCCCTAACGGAAGTCACGCAGGGAGGCTTACTGGCAAACAGCCCCCACGGAATCACCCCTATTAATTTAATACCGTCAAATCGCTTTGTTTTCCATGAGAACAGGATCGCGATTTACACGATATCGAAGAGCACAGTGATTCTCATGGTTTTGGTGGAAAGTCAAAAAATTATTATCCCCATTTTCACTTCCGCTATATACATATATGCTAATAAATTCTACTTTCCTTTCAGTCAAAATTATATTATTCCCACGGTCTTTAATCACTAAAAAAAGCCAAGACCATCCCTTAAGATGAAGAAAGTTGGCCCGAGAAGATTATACTAATCCCTCGTATTTTTATATTAGGATATCACGCTCTGGATATTAGCGTCTCCCTGGTTCCACCCCCTACGAAGCAAGATTCAGCTGCTTAAGCTTCTATCGTATGAGGTCGAAAAGAAGAAGAACTACGGTAAGAATATTTTGGAAATACATATACTACAGTGTAATATAGTACAGTCGAGTAGTGTAAAATAAGGGCCTTCATAGAGATCACCTGAAAGGAATGAGAGAAGCAAAAGGTCAAAGGGCCTCAAGTGACTCGAAGTATGCGAAGGTAACATTCCATGGAGGATCCTTTCATTCCTTTCTATATTAATATATTCACGGTACAAATATATATATATATATATATATATATATGCACCCTTAACGCTATATACTCGTATATATAGATATAACTGTAGTAAAGTAGTAGAAGCGATTGCCCGACAATTTCCATCCATCCAATTAAACGTCTATTTCTGACGTGGGTCGCCAGTTAAAATTGGTATACGATTCGGTTCTAGATTCCGGTAAAGGCGAGGGGTCAGCAATTTTAATTCGTCATACATCGCAGTCCCATTAAAAAATGCCAATTGCATTGATGCCATTCGATTTGAATAAAAAAATGTATAGGAAAAAAAAGGAGATTACAGATAGAGAAATGAATGGAAAAAAAGAGGGAGAGAAAGAGTTACCGATAGCTATTAGGTAATCAGGACTAAGGGATGAACGAACAGAGGGGAAAAAAAATAGTACCTAGAGAATTAATCGCAAAATCTTAACTAGCGTGAGTAGCAATTATCGCATCCGCGATTCGTGAAAGAAAATGCCGAATGGTATTTTTGCCTGTTTAGTCAATGTGGCTCGCGATGATAAGAAACTCCCTGTGTAAACCGCCCTAATATAGCCGAGCCTCCCTTATACTTTGGGGGGTGGTTGGAGCATTGGGTGTAGCTGTTCTATAAGGGGGTGGATGTCGATGTATACAGTGGTGAGAATAGTCGACGTGTAGGGGAACATAGGTTTCACTCTGCGAGAGCATATTGTGCCTTCTTCCCTTGGGAAGGGTAGCTACCCTTATCTTTAACAGACAGCATTCCAATCGAAGTATTACTATAGTAAGACTATAGGGTGCTGTGCGAAACGTTGCCACCATTTACCTCAGCTATATCTATACTTGCTCGCTGTGCTCCAGTATCGACACTATGGGAAAATATAACTAATTACATATAGTACGTTTCAGCTAATAGGGTTAACGGACTCGTTTCGCCAATTCAATCGCTCGTGAAACTAATCGAAGACGATCTTGGGGTAGTTTGCGTTGGGAAAGGGTTAAATGATCGTTGGGGTTATACAAGACGAGGGTCAAGTCATAATGTAGGAATAAATCGTGGTTGCCTGTAGGGTTTGTATGGGACTGTATTTAAGGGTGCGTGAAATTGTTTTTCAGCGTAATTTTTTTTTTTGTAATTTAGGTAAAATTTACAATCGATGATTTCACTTGCGTCAATTAATGGCAAAGGTCGTGGAAAGCATAACGAGCATCTCATTGGCATAATGGACTTTTAATGCGACTTTGCTTGATTTGCGAATCAAATCCAATCCCCGTCCTTTGAATACATTTCCATAATGTTCGCTCGGACGATCGACAATCGCCTAATGAAACAAAGCGTCGCGGCGCCTGGAATTGTATCATCTCGACGCTTCTATATAGGTATACATATATTCTATGTATATAAAGCTGTGTACGTTTCTATCGCTGGATATGCCATTGTCAGTCTGGCCTATAGCCATAGACCTACTACTGGCTGTCCTATGCCATTCCATTGGGATTGTACGTGCAGTAGCTAGAAAATCGATCCGCTGCGATTCTCCAATGATTTACGAATTTTTTTTTTTTTTCTTTTTAAACTCTTGCATAATGACAATTGGCATGTAACAGCGGGAACAGCACGTTTTTGCACACGTTAGTTAAAATTTGCCTGTAGCCAATTATCGTGCGTTTCAAATCTACTCTCTGTCCGCGTTACGCGGTCCACGCGCACGGATGCGCATATAATTGAAGCGCACTATCGATTTCCAATCATTATTAATTATTTGAGTTAATGATCTGGCTGATTGGAGCGAGCAGGCTGCCTGCCGTCTCGAGGACCTCGTTAGTTTTGCGCCGTCTGTTTGTTCGTTTGTTTTCTCCCCTCTCTTTTACCTTTGTTTTATTTTCCTTTCCCCTTCCACCGCCGCCATACCCAACAGTGTGTTTTGGTTTCTTTGCCCTTAATTAAATAAATTCACTCTCTAATTGTCTTTGCGTTTCGTCCTGTCAAGCTTACCGATGACACTGGAAATCTCGTTTACACCTCATCGCAATCGACAAGGAATCCAATTCAGGCCTTATAGGCTCATTGTAATTTTATACAGTTTAATCAATTTCTCTTTAATTGACATTGGCGATCCAGGTGTATTTTTAAGTGGTAAATTCTATCAGTTGCCATAGGACAGCTGTAAAGTTGTGGTAAATTTTGGCTGGTTATTAATCCTGTACATAGGGATGAAGAAAATAATTGAAAAATTTGCTTTTCGCGTAAATCCTAAGTCGTGCAAATGAAATGCCTGTCGCCTCCTATGGATTTGAGGGGGTTAATTAATCTCCTGGTTCAATTAAAGTCCCGCTCACACCGAGCGAGTCGAAGCTAAACTCCCGAAGATCAAATTGTGAAACTGGCAAACTGTCTGTGGCACTGCACGAGGCATTGGCAGGGCATTACGTGTAGTGGTGTGGTGTAACAGGCAGAGGTCACGGGGTTAGAGGGTGTGAGAGAGGATCGGGAGGTTCGGATGCCCATTTAATTAAATTCGACCATTTTCAAACGACGCCACTGCTTTCGAATCGGGTCCGATGCTTGATTGAAAATCTGAAAGAGGCACAAAGCCCGATAAATTAATATGAGCCGCGTTCCGGAATTTTCGCGTTAACCTGTCGCACTTTAATTTCGCTTTCACCTTTTCTGCCCTTTACGAACTTTTACCTCTCTCTCTCTCTCTCTCTCTCTCTCTTCCTCTTTTTTTCTCTTGTATCCATTTCACTCCTTTCATCCTGTACCATCCACCTTGTACTCGCATGTATACACTCCTACCCTTCCGATTTCCGCTTTCCGAATATCCATTTCCAGGCGTTCCCCTTTGACCTTAGTCCTTCCTATTCGTGATTAAATCCAGAAAAGAAAAAGAAAAAAAGAAAAAAATTGAAAGAAGAACATGAAAGAGATCGAGAGCGACAAAAGCTTTACTCCGGTTTTTAACCTGTAATTCTATCCTCTCGGACTGTCATTCAGTCGCTTCCGAAAGACCTTTGCATTTTGAATTTCTAATCTACGAAGGTTAGAGAAATGGCTGACCTACAGAGACACGATTAGACATAGTCGCGGTTCAGAAGACTCGACTCTAAGTACCCGGAATTTCCGTGATTTGTCGGGTACGCCTTGGCGCCTTTCTAAGCGCCTGCGCTAAAAGCATTCGCCCGATAAGCGGTTGCGGGCGTCGTTTTAGTCGCGTCCCGACGTCGACGTCGACGACGCCGTTTCTCCGTCGACTGACGTCAGTGATAATTCGACATCACGAGGCGCCATGTGACTGACGTATTCGTGTTAATCGTTCGCAAGAATCGCGCACGGTAATCTGTTAAAAAAAAATCTTAAATTTTGAACAAACAATATACTGCCAAAAATTTTGCAAAAAAATGCTATATGCAGCGGTAACCAAGATTCTTTTACAATTTTCAGTAAAATCACGCTGATCGAAGAACGATCATAATATTTTGCATCAGGATGGAATCGGCCGGATTGAAATTGCAAAATAATTTTATAAATTGCATTTTTTGAGACGAGCAAGAAAAATTTGTGAATTTTACAAAAATTCCTTGGGATTTTGTCGTCCCGCACGTAAATCATGAACGCAATCTCATGAATCATTGTGAAAATGTTGCAATCAGGCGATAATAGGTGAAAGGGTGCAGTGGGTGGGTGAGACGAAGCATGTGACAATGCAGTTTGGAAGGTTCTGCAACCTTCTGCATTTCAAATTAATATTTCTCATCCTGATTCGACTGAGCGATGGATACCTCAATATATTCATCAGTCAGTCTCAGGTGATGAAACTACTCGGTGAGTAATTATTGTTTTCACTTTTTTAAATTCCCTATACCTTCGTTCCAAATTTACCCATAATAATTACATTGCTCTCGAGAAACGGAAGGCTCTATTAATTAAAGAAAACAGATTAACATCCACAAGATGAATACTCATAAATATTTCGTAGTATAGATATATACCCTTGTACATTCTTTTCTGCAAGGAAAAAGAGAGATGCAGAGAGATGGATAGAGAGGAATAAAAATAAAAGCCAAAGGGTCATTAATCGTACGATAACGTGTAAAACTGGGGAAGATCGTTTTCGTGTTCCTCCTAGGAATTATGTGAGCCGATATTAATCGTACGTATAAATTTATCGTAGTACAATAAAAAGAAAATGTACCGAGGCAACGATAAGCATTTAGGCAGTTGAAATTTTAATGGCTGTTCTATAATTTCCGTAATATACGACACGATTCGTATGGGTTTGACGTTAGGCAACCACACTTACAATAGCCAGAGTGCATAGTGGCTGATGGTGATATCGTTTTACAGCCCCATGATTCATACCCTGTAGTACAGTAGATATAGTAGACTCTGTTATTACGAACGAAGCTTTTGCAAGTAATCGGATTCTCCATTTGATTAATCATTATTTTTATGGGACCTAAACAAATTTTTAATAATTTTTACGAAAATTAAAAGTTACAATATATATGTGAATATGTACTAGACCAATTGATACTTAACATTAGAACAGAGGTGAATAAGATGAAATTGTTAGAAATCGTGTTGAAATTTGGTACGTAAATGGGGAATATCCTCCAGGGGATGGGATATCAATTCAGGACAGTTTGAATTGTTTGAGTCCAGTAAGGGTTGGTGTCTTCTGGCGGATAGAAAACTAGGAGCAACTTTCGGACTTTTTCTTGGAAGCTCACTTAACTTAGATTGCTCGAGTCGAATAACTTTACCTTTCAAGAAAGTTTTTTCGGGAACAAAAACAGATATACTCCTATAAAAATACTCAGGTTTTCTCATCATGTTCCTTAGGGATGCTGAACACCTCCTGGATATCCCGTGAGATGTCCCATACCCATTCCATACAATCTCTCGATTGACATCACTTGTCAGTAATGCTCTTATAAAAATAATAATAATCATCGTAGATCACCCAGCTCCTCCACGATACAGATCAAGTAAATTCAATTTTCCTAGATGCAATGGCGTCGGATTGATTTTTAATGCACTTTATACGCCGTGAATGTGGCTGCATGTTTGTTCTGTCTGGACCGCGAACTCAGCGGCAAACAACTAACAACACGGCTACTCCGCTCTGTGCTAAAGCACAGTGCAATCGAATGCAAATAGAAATACAGGATATTGTATAAAGATCGAATTGTCGACGTACGAGAGTACAGGATAGTTTTAATGAATTTTGCAAAGCAGTTGGATAAATAATTAAAAGTTATTTAACGTATTAGATGCATATGAATTATATTAAAATGCATAGAGATAACGGGACCTCAACTTTATCTTATAATACGTTATTAAACTGTACGGTGTTGATTGACGCTTTAATTGTGACTACTCCGTGTACTGTTGTAACAGTAGCTATGTATATGCTGGTACATACGTATTGCCGTTGTTGCTGTTGGCTGTACAGCCGACAAAGCTCAGCGTAAACCTTGGATTTCGCTTGTGGCATGAAATCCAGCGTTTACAATGTAACGACACAAGAGCCGCCTAGCAGCTACTCTCTGCTCTGAACTCTGAACTCTCGTAGCTGCTTATTATTTCAACAGTATTCTCGACCACCGTAACGTCGAGTGGTTGCGATGGTTTTACGAAGCTTTGTGCTTCGCTGCTGGAAGAAAACACGTTAATTTCGAGAAATGAAAACGCATCTTCTCTTTGATACGATCTTCTTAGAATTTACAATGGAACAGTTTTACACGATTCTCGATCGCTTCTCGTGAATCTTCGCTTGAAATACTGTGAAATTTTTTAATACAAATATATCTCTCGCCATTCTATTTTTCTATACCGTTATAAATATTGTTATATCGCTCCCCAGTGCATTGTCTATATATCCCATCCATAAATATGACCATCGGTCGAGCTGTTTACTCGGAAAATTGATATCCGACCGAGTGCATCGAAGCCTTCGATTCGAACCGATGCACTGCAGATCGGTGCATCGGATTGCATCGCTCGTTATTCATTGGCTGCCACTATTTTTGCGATGCAGACTGAGTACGTTTGGTAAACTCAACGTGGAAAAAAAAGGGAAAAATAAAAATTTCAATCACATTCGACTTTTTCAGGAATATGCTTTTTTTTTTACCTTAGTGCCGATTCATCGAATACAATCAAAGAGATTGATTTTTTTATTTAGCCTTTGCATCGCTTCTACGCCTCTTCAAAAATTACCGGCTTAAATCGTCGAGGTTTCAAAGTGGTTCTTGCATCCTCAAAAATTTTCCTATAGCAGTGTTTATACCTACCTGGTTAAATTTAAACCTCAGACTTCCATAGCCTCGTGCGATGATACGCGATGTAGTGGGGGGGGAGGGCGAAAGGGGGGGAAAGTGGGTGATACGTCGCAATATGTATGTACAGAGTAGAGTCGTGTGATATCGCTTGGAAATACGGGGATGCTGCCGAAGAGTAGGGATGGATACATGGGAACGAGAGGACTGAAGTGGAACGGCAGAAATTGCTGAAGTGATGCTGGAATAGGAACGAGCTATTATTTTCCATCGAGTAAAATCAAATACCTAGCAAATTGTACAACTGTCTACCGTGCTTCTCCATCATATGAAGCTATAACGCTGTAACGTTATAACACATTACGTTACGTATACGTACTACGTGTAGCATATATATATATATTTGTAGTACGCATACGCATATTCATTGCCGGTACGTTTACGCACGTAGAAAGCCAACTACAGCGAATAGTCGGGCTGTCAAATGCTATCACCGTATAAAATCTGTTGGCTGTTCGTAATATTCGTTGCATCGTGCATCCATGGAAATTTGCGTAATTTCACCGATTACCCTTAATTTCCGTAAATGCCACTTGCTGTCGCGTTGCACTTGTCTGCTTTTTGTTGATTTTTACATAGCGCCCGTATATGTACACGTCCGGGAATATCGTGTGACCAGTTGGAAGTTCTGTAATTTTTGGAGAAGAAAAAAATGAGGAAAAAACGTGAGAGGGTGGGGGAGAGTGGGGGGGGGGGGGGGGCGGGATCGTGAAATAATTCGCGCGAGTAAAATTGCACCTATACAGGGTGAACAAAGAAAATAACGAATCGTTAGAACATTTTGATTGGACGTGTGTAGTTCCAGGATCGTCCGGCTAGCACGTAGATTCCTTATGCAAATTTTGTAGAGAGGGTTGCGGCGCTGCAGGCGCAGGTGCAAGATGCACGTGCAAGAGAATCGCGAACCACTGGCAGACATCTGCATAATATCTGCTTAATGCAAATCGCATTTGAGAGTTTCGCCAGGGCTCGAAGCTCCGCGACATGAACTAAGTAGATACGTACTGGCTTTGCCTGTCTGCTGGGAGACTCCTAGGAATCTGTCCTGTTCCTATTGTTACGTAAGGAAACTTCGACGTCATCATTTTCATCGTCAACCAACGAAATTCAAGTTCTCTGACGATTACATGGAGATTCAACGTTTTCACTCGTTTCGACCGTTCTTGGTACTTTATTCAATTTCGCAGAGGCTTATATCGTTCTCTATTATGTTTCCCAAGTCTCAATTGGCTGCTGCTTCTAGTTGGCTTTAATGGCGGCAAAAATAAAAGTAATACATTCGAAATTACTCGGGAAACGTAACAGAATGCGTATTCAGTGTACAGAGAGGAGGACTCCCTCTTGTCGTTGTATGGAAACTCGCGAATTCCAGAAAGTCCTTTCTGGCAATTCCCAAAAGCACTCTCACGAAGTTTTGACGCGCGTGACTCGCGATGAATTTGCATCGAATTCCCAAGGAGCAATTAGATGCACGGACGGCAAAATAATGCGACTAATTAGTAAGAGCCATTGTAGGTGATGCAAAACTTTTGTTCCCGAGAGGTACGAGTAGGCAATTTCAAAATTCACGATTTCTCACGAATTTTCCAGTTCTTCGCCGGCACGAGTTACATGTGCTTGAGAATTTTTCGATAAATTTCTTTTTATTATTATTTTTTTTTATTCGATACATTTGAATTTCCGAATCGCTTATCTCTTCTTATCAGATATCGCGTGTACAGTGACAGGCACTTTTATCCCATGACAAATATATTGATGGATATGTTTTCATGGTGCACTGCATACTTTATTTATTATTTTGCTATGCGAACTTTTCTCACGGTATTACGTAACGGTCGCATCACGGTACAGACAGTATCCATTATCAGACGCTTTTATTATGATAAATCTAAACGACCGTGAGGCGTAAACAGGCCTGAATGATATTTTACAAGAGAAACGATGCTTCGAGCTGCGATTATTCTCTTTCGTACTTAATTTACATAACGTTTCAGTACTACGACTCAACGTTCATTTCATTTCCCTTTTGCATTTCACGCACGGCAAAGCTTCTTCTTCTCGCGCGTCCATATGATACATACGTACACGTTACACCATCCACATGGCTGTCGATGCTAATACGTACGTTGCCAATTGCGCAAAAATAGTTGACGACACCCTTGCTCGAGAGGACAATGTCGATCTGAATGCAGCAGTTGCTGGTTTTGGCTTCAGAATTGAAAGAAGGAGTACCTCCGGTTAACGGGGTCTGTAACGTCGTTCAGTTTTACAAAATGAAAGGCAGCAACAATCAAAGATAGAAAACAAATGGACGATGGAAGAATCGTCTTCTGTGTAAAGAAAAACGTGTTTTCAGAATGCTTTAAGCGAGGCGTGTTAGTACGAAGGTGGTATAGGGAAGTGACGGTGATATCTCTATAGATAGGTAAAGTGGATAGAGAGAGATGTTGGGGATATTCAAGAATCATTAAAAACACGAATACCCGTGGAAATTGTATTGTGCAGAGTTGTGAAGGGTCGAAAGTAGAAAAAGCGTGGCGTGGTCTGACTTTTACTCGTGTTAATCATATAAATTGCATTTATACCTGGCTACGCTAATGAGCTGAATAATATAGAGTCTCTTGCATTTGTCACTGAACGAAATGACGCTTCGGCGAATAATTAGCAAGATCTCCTGTACTCGAGGTTACAGATCTCTGTTTTTTTTTTGCGTCAAAAAAAAACAAAAAAACGTCAGCCTCGGGGATTTCATGTCGGGAAATACTTTTTAATTTAATGTCTAATGTCTGGCTGTATCTTTAGCCATGTTGCTGCTTCTAGTAACGGCAGCTTCTTATTCCATTCACTTTTGAATTTCCTATACACACTATATTCAATGATATTCGGACCTCTTAGGAATGCACCCCTTTATTCTTCTTCGGTATATTGAAAGTGGCTGCGTCTCTAAGGGGGTTGATGGTGAAAGCCTTAGAGTAGCAATTCTAAAGCAAACTAGAGGTATAGCTAATTAAAAATACCAGGGGATAATTGAAAATTAAGAACTCCACTCGTCAGTGTCCAAGAGAGAGAAAGAGGGAGAGAAAGAGAGAGAGAAAGAGAGAGAGAGAGAGATAGAGTTCCAGATGTATCTAGAGACGGTTGTGAAAAAGGAAAGGACTTTGGAATGGGGCTGCGACTGATTTTAATTAAAAACAAACATCCCCACTCTGACGTTCAACCCCCGTCGAAACTTCACAGAACACTCGTAGAGACAATCCTTTCGAATTTTCCTGTTTTTCTTCTACGTCGGAATACACAGCATCCTTCTGACGTTTGTCGCGTTCTACGGGATCCTGGATAATTCTCCTTTGCATTAAAGTTCCTGCTTTATGAAATTCGAGAAATAATCGAGAGGATTCCTGTAAAAAAGTAGCTACTATTTTTCAGTAACCGTTCCGCGTCAATACTTCCGGTAAAATAATTTAGTTGCCAGCGAATTGGCAGTCAGCAGTATTTTCCTTTAGAGTTGGTAGTCCATTACGTTCTGTTAAAGTGGCAGCATAAATCGTATGTTCTCTTTCTTTTTGTCTCCTTCTCTCTCGGGTTTGGCAGGAGAGGCAGTATCGACGAAAGACGAGAGACGGTAACGTTTAAAAACGTGAGAGACCCAGCGGAAGTGGCAAAATCGACTGGTCGAGAGCATTTCGAGTAGCAACCCTTAGTTTCTTATTTTACAATCCCTTGGGCATGGGCTTGCAGTAGATATCGGTAGGCCGAGAGGAACAGAGCATTAGCGACAAAGATGTACAAAGAGACGATCAAAAGAGAGAGAGAGAGAGAGAAAGAGAGCAAAAGATATAAAGGAGAGAATAGGGGATCGAACGGTAATGCATAGGAGGGAGGGAGAGGGGTTTAGGGGAGACGTCGCGACGCTACCGCATATACTCAGCCATATCCAATCTCCCCTAGACAGGATGTGCTCCTACAGGATGTTGTATCCTTAATGTATTTACCTTGGCTCCTAACCCCGGTCGAAGGGCTCTCCTGGTCCTCCCACCCTTTGCCCTTCAACCTGCTCCTGTTTCGTTCTAGCGTGTATCCCGGAACGCAACCCAGCAGGAACCGACATCCTTTAGCGAGACCTTTAACCCGGCTTTATACGTCGCGCAGATCTATTTAGCCTTGGGTTATATATATTGAATCAGGATCCGATCTCGTCTTATCTCAGCTGATCTCATCAGACGGTATCAACCGTTTCCAATGCTAATTTCATCTCATCAGCATGTCGCTAGACGTTTCACGAAGATTTGCACGACCTTAACCCCAGGCTGCTGCCATTTCTGTTGTTCCACGTTACTCGTGGGCTACCGTGCCTCGGAATACGTTTAAGGGGTTGGACGCTGCTACGAGGGAGGGGGAGGAGATTGGGGATGCTACTAACGCCGCACCTTGCATTAGCAAACTTGTGCCGGCTCCATCGAGCTGGTATTCACATCCATCCAGCCGATCCAGTTATCCAGCTAACACCGCTGCTTCTGAAGACCCTTCATATGCCAGACACGATTTTCTACTTAGTAGCAGAGCTTCTCCTAGCTACTTGCTTGGCATAGACTCGGCTGTAACGAGAGCACCAGGTTCCGCACGAATGTGGAGATTCCCTTGGGAAGATTCTGACACTCTTGGATAATATTTTTTTTATACCTAATCCTCCGCTTTACTCCTCCAACGAGAGATACTTGACACGCGAACATTCGCCCAGATACTATTAGTAGCGTCGTAGCAGTGATTAATCCTCGTTAGACTGGACACGATTTTCTACTTTTATTAACCAGAATAATATTTGTCACGGGGGAATAGGGCTTCGTGATATTTACCATCGAGAAGATTTTGTATCCTGGTTTTCAGCTTCGAGGAGGTCAAGGGGTCGTACGGTGCAGGAGGAAGTACAGAGGAAATATGTGGCACAGCTATGAAGAGACGAGTATCTCGTTGAGTGGGTATATCGAATTGCGTAGTCATACGTGAAGGTGAACGAATGAGGGACGCTCGAGTGGCGTAGGTGAATTCCAGAGGGAATTCAGGGGATTTTCGGTATGGGTCTGAGGGTAAAATGTCTGCTTTGGGGGTTGCAGAGAAACGTAACCGTACGAGGAGACGGTCGAGTGGATATTAATTGAAGAGCTTGATGTCGAGTAATTTTCAAAGTGGATTAAATTAGGGTGCTTTCGATTTTCCTACCTCCTACCCTCCCCTTCTTCCACCCTTTCACCCTCTCACTTTCACTCGACCATTTTCCCCGACTTTACCTTGCGCCTACACTTAGTCCCTTGTCTTCAATTATATTCAGTCTCAATGCGCGCATTGCGTGCATTTAATCGAATGTCCATTCGGAATACCAAAGGGTGGGGTTGAACGAATATCAAAGCGACGTGACCTCAATTTAATCGATTGCCGTTTAATTCTGCTTTTAGGTCTGGAGGCCGAGCTTTTCTACGTTCGCGAAGGTGTGGTCAACACGTACGCCATGAATTTCGTCGTTCCGGTTCCTGCCAATATAGCCGACTTGGAATTCTCCTGGCAGAGTCTTGCCGGACACCCGGTACGTACTAGCAATATGTACATACTTGCACGTTATAACCGTCCTTATCGCAAATAGACATCCAATAAATAAATATAGAAGGTTCCGTGCGAGCGTAAAATCATTTTTCTTAGCTCCAGGCGGAAGAGGAAGACACGTTACCTACTACGCGTTCGCATGAATTCACATGGAATGCTGGGAAGCACTTTCGTGCTCTGATATAAAGAGAATCGCTATAGGGAAATATCAGAATATTATAATAAAAGAAAGGCAAACACGAGTGGCATATACAAAAATATACCCAGTGGTACATTTAGTATTTACAAGGATAGGACTACGTATGGAAAAGTGGCTTCAGATAGCGTCCATTAACGAGATAGCTGCATACCCAGACACAACAATGCGGAACAAAGTAAACAAGCGGCTAGTGCAATAGTAATAGGAAGGAATGGTAGGATGGTTCTAGGGGTGGATCGGGAGAGGGGGTGAATCGTCAATGATGCCCTCAACTACCCTCTGTCAGTACTATGATGCTGCTCGTGATGGTGGTAGTTGATACGACAGAGGGTTTGCTGCTACAGTGGCATTGGCTACAGTATTGGTGGTATTGGGTGGGGATATAGGGGTGCAGGGATGCAAAGGGGGGTATCAATACTCTATCAATATGAAATACAAACAGTGCAGGCATGCTGGTTAGGTTTGTGCGGCCCTTCGGTCACCAAGGAAACCAAATGCTCGACGTGTCCCCTCTCTTTCTACCCTGTGTACAGCACCTACGTATGCAGTACCTACCACCTAGTGGCCACCCTTCTCTGTTCAACCCCTTGTCCTTCCCTTCCACGTGGAACGCAAATGCGTCGAGAGCAGGTACTTCTCGACTGCTTCAACCCCGTCGCCACCCTCGATCAAACGTTAAACGACCAGGAAATTGACGCCCCGTGGATGGTTCGCTACCTACTTGGTATATTTTGGATATTCTAGGGTGGCTCGTTTCTTTAGAAGGAAGAAGTATGGACGTTAGTTGTTTTTTGTTAATGTTTAGCGTGGAGTTTTAAGTAAGGGGTATAATGATGTTCATTGGGAAAACTGTATTAGGAACTTGTTGCCAATGACGGGAAATATTGTGTAATGGGACTGGGGGGTGTTCAGGTAGAAGGGGATATGTTGTTTATCTTTTTATGAAAAGTTGAGCGCATTCAGAAATAAAATACACATTGAATGTGTGTATCTTCTAATTTTCATCCCCTGGCAATCTCGGGGGAGCAAACAAACTCTCGAGCGAAGTGATGGGGGAACGTGGGATCCTTTTCCCTTGGGATAACAAACTGGTCATACCAATGGATATAATGGTGGAACGGTTCGATGGTTGGTATGACGTTCAATTTACCGATCTGCATCCCCTAATTTCCTCCTACATGAGATGATTCTTATCTGGGATTTTGGGATTGCTGCTGTGCCTGATGCCTTTCTATTCTCTCTGTCTCTCTTTCTCTGTCTGAATGCTACCGACCGACTTCCTAGTCCTCGTTATCCCGAGGGAATGCATTTTCCCAGGAGCCATTCCTAGTCCCGTTATCCTAGGCTAGATACAGGTCCCAGGGTCAGATCTCTGGATCTCGAATTCTCGACATCGTGCGATCTCGTGAGTCACTCGGCCGTTTTACTTTATCTTGGGACATCTGGAGGCTGATCGGACGCCTCGGGTGCTTCACTAGACGGGGAATCGAGGGTGGAAGGGTAGCATCGAAAACCACCCCCGAACCTTCTATTACCTCGAAGGAGGGTAGTCACGAATAAAGTTTTGCACTTGTAAGCGGGAGTCTAGAATTGGGAATGATTTGTGAATCATCCACTTGTTATACGAAAGTTGCGTATTTCCCGGGGGTTGGGAGGGAGGGAGGAGACGAGAGCACAGGGATGAAGGAAGACCCTGCCGATGGCGGTATAGTACAGCCTCACTGGTATATTAACTACTGGGTACTGTGTACAGTAAGAACGCTGGGGTAACAGGCGGCATGGACAGGGGGGGCTTGTAAGCGTGAAGGGTCGCAAGAAACGTAGTCTCACCCCATAGCGACAATTACTTGTAATACTGTCGCCCCCGGCGCTGATGGGAACTCGATGGGGCGTATTTCATGTAAAAAAGATATTACTGCGTTTCTATCTACTTCATCCCCTATCAAACACTCTACCCGTCTTTACTTTTGGGACTTCCGTATCCTTACTTGTCTTCGGGATAGGGGAAGGCAAATTTTTTTATTTTATGGCCCAGTCGGCGAGGGGAGAAGGAGGGGGGGGAGGTGTTGGCTGGGTACTTTTATTTTTGCCAAGCTAAACCCTTCACTCGTTAGCGACAATGATAGCGATTTATAATTAATTAGGAATTCAAACTGAGGGAGATCGCGGCTGCTGACATGAAGTGATTAATGCCCCTCATGGACGGCTACCCCCGTGGCCCTTTGGCACTAGGCTGGTCCCACCTCTCCCGCCTCCTCCCGTTTACACCCGTCACCCTATGCTAAGTCCTGTGGGATAACAGCCTCGTGTTTCGGATAACAGGGAATATCACGGGACACTCTACACCATGGCGCCCATCGTCGTCGTACAACACACCGCAACCCTGTGACAAACACCCTAGGATTATACGACATAATTACTTGAAACCGGAGAACGGTTTGCCGCGACGTAATTCCCGTGAAATACCCGTGAAAATCCCATAGCTCTCATCATCATATTCTCACCCTCCCACCCGACGCTCTGCTTCCAACCCCTTACTCGATACGTCTTATCTGCCCACTTTCCCTATTCCTCCCTTAGTCAGCCGGCTATGGGATCACGTGGAAAATTTGCAAGGTGTCGTCGCTCGGATTACTCCATTCAACGTAAGGATCGTGTTCGACATTATTTTGATTGGGGGTATATTAAAAGGAAATTTTATCCTGTTAAAAATGATTTAGCTGACACGAACTGTACACACCACGAAGTGTACAGGTATATCGCTGTGTTCTAGGGAAATTATGTTCTGGTGAAATTGCAAAATTTTCCTATACTGCATAATACAAGGTTATTACGATAAAGTATACAGAATCGTGATATCAAGGGGTGCAAGGGGCGAAGGGGATAACCGCTCTCTAGGAGGGCGAATGTGAATGCATAATACAGTGCATTGCAACCCTTAGAGATATACTGGAGCAGGGAATGGGGAGGGAAGGGATCGAACCGTATGGTTTTCGGGTCTTTACTCAGAAAAATTTCTCACAGAGTGCCCGTAGAATCCATAACTTTTTTTCGTGACGCGGATGAGAATCGAGAGAACTGCAAGTGCGAGGGTGGTTCGACCAACATTTTCAATTTCCTCGTTTCCGTCGAGACGCCAGACGTCACACTGTCGGTTACGGCAGCGTGTAGGAGACTGTTGGGGATTGGCTGGATCATATATTTTTATTAGATCTTGTCCAGCCGGCACAAACTTTCTTACGCTGTACAGGGCTATTCAGTCTAAACTCATAAGGCCCATTGAATGGTATCGATGAGAAATCTCGAATGGGCCTTATCGTATGAAAAATTCAAAGCCAATCTCGGCAATCGTCATTGCTTTCACTACTGTCATTCCTCATTCTTACTGAACGACAAGCAAAAGGAATTGTCGTCCTTTGGGTTCGCCAGGATTCTGATATCGCTGCCATAGAAAACTCCTTGATTCCGCCATTAACTATCCAAGGCGCGGCGGCAAAGCTACGGTGGCTCTAGCCAGGCGTCCAAGCACTGTCGGTAGTGCTGGCGATAGCGGCTGCTCTGGAGCCGCTGAAGGTGGCATTGAGCGATCATCTCATCTCCTCGTGCAAAGTTAGATGAGGAAATTTGTCCCTGCGATGGATTCGCTGATAGTTTGCCAACTACGCCAGAGAGGAACCTTCTGCTGGAAGATTTTACCTTAGAGCATATATATATATATACGTATACCCAACTAAACTAAAGTATAAGGTGTCCGTCAGAAAGAGTTCGTACGTTAACGTGGGCCGATAGAGAAATCCTGTCAGGTACCAAGCGACGTCCAAAAAAATCTGAGGATCAATGAAATTCCCTAGGAAGTAGAAATTTTTCTTTGATAAATCCAAATGGCTTTGGTAAGGTTTCAAGAAAAGTTATATATATATATTATTTTCCGGTTTATAATATTCTAGGGGAATTATCGGTAACCACCTCGTTTATCACTGCATCGATTCCAATGTCACTATCTGTATATGCTGGATATACATTTATCTCCAGACTGACTAAGCATCCCTATAGAGGACTCATCTAATTATGTGAAGTTCCTCGAGCGTGGTAGAACATCGAAAAGTGTGTAACGAGCATAAGGGTTCTATACTATATATATTTATATATATATATATTGTGTTAGTGGTAGATATCTATAGGGTGGTCCATATCCTGTAGGTGTCCTTGTTTCGCGAATAGGTGTAGAGTAAGGAACTCCGAATGGGGTGGAGGCTGCGGGTGGTTGGGATCAGTAGCTCGTTTATCAAGCCGAGGATTCCAGACGTCTGTCTCGCGTCCCGCAGGATAAATTTATCGGTTTTATAATTAAGCGTGCTTGCGCGATACTGCCAAGGCGAACAGGAATACGGCCCAACGCTTAATTTATATCTTCGTGTTTCTCACGAGTTTAAACTCGAGAAATTTAACCATCCTGGCATCCTGGCATCCTGGCATACTGGTTACTTTTACCTTTTATTTCTTTATATGGAATCGAGAATTCACAAAAGGGGATACTTTCGCGGACTCTTTCTTACGGTTCTCCTTTGTCATTTGTCTAGGGGACTTTATATGGTTTTTTTTTTCACTTTTATTACTAGACGATTTGGATTAATGAGTCGTGGAATTTGTCCTGGAATTTTTTTTAAGTATTCCGTGCGTCACGGGCGTGGTCGACTATTAATCCTGAGATAGGAGCTGCCACGATTCCTGAAATGTTACTCCAAAAGGACTCGCGTGTTCCGTCCAGTGCAGACGTCCGTCTGCGTTCTGTCCTGCGATAGCCGCGAAATTAATTTCACAGGACACGGGATCCTGCGGCCACGAACTGACTAGGTTTGATCATTTAAATATATAATAAACAGTAAAAATCCCATTAGTCAATTTTTTAATTTTTTTTTGTACGTATGAGAGGGCGTGAGATTCTTTGTGAAATTCAGAATGCAGATAAACATTGCAAACTCCTGAATCAATAAGATCCTGGCGGGAATTCGACGTTCGCAAGGACGACAGAAAAGGGAGGACGAAGAGACGTAAAGTAAAAGAAAGTAACGCAGAGCAACGTAGGATAAGGTAGGGTAAGGTGGAGCATACGATAACCAAGGTGGACGGAGGAGTTGTTCCGTCCGCTTGGCGAAGGGCGGAAAAGGAGGGGCGGCAGGGGGGTTGTTTGAACAGGCTGCAGCTTCCAAGGAGGGTAAACGGGGCATCGGGGGTTGCTATGACGATCACGCCCCATCGAATTACGCGAAAATTGCCCTACGTACAGTTCTACACCGCTGTGTACCTCCCACCCTCTCTCCACCACCCACCCATCACCCATGCGACTTGAACCTCTGCCCGCACCCCCCTCGCATCCTCAATAAGCATGGACTACCATAAATGCCGTACTAAACTGTATTTGATAAACCCTCGGAATCCACAGCTGCGTTCGCTCGAATTCGAATCTCTGTTTCCATGTCTCTTGTCATTCCTTTAGAGGCTCTTTCATATCCCAAATCCCTATCTGAGAAATCTACCATCTCCGTAGAAGAAATAATGCAAAATAATATCCCTGACAATTTCGTTCTTCTTCCTTATTCTCAGTCCTTTTTTACCTTGTATCCCACGTATGCACGTATAACGGTTGTTTCTCCAGTACTATCCGGTTAACGTTGTTATTACTGCTCGCAACAATTTATACTTTCCTGTAATAAGGTAGGCAGGATTAAAAGATTACACGGTCCAATATCGCACTTAATCCGGTTGAGTAAGTAAAAAAGTCGGGCATCCCGCTGTCCTATGGTTTTTCGTAGTTTCTCTTGGTTCCCCATGGGAGTCGAGCAATCCTTTACGTGACTCCCTTTAACCTCCAACCTCAATCTTACGTACCCCAATACAGGCTCAGCGTATAGCCGTTAGAACACGATGTTTTCGTATTAGCAGGCAAACCGACCTTGGCTCCTCCCTAATTAAACTCACCCTTAGGACCAAAATGCGTTTCCACGAACGCTTCCAGTTCAATCGAGCCTTGAAATTCGGATTCTGCGGTTCGCCACGCAACTCCCTTCGCCATCACGTGAACTGTATAGGTATAAGACTGTAAGGTGGCCCCACACCCTTAGCCCCACCGCGCCCTTTGCCCTTTGTCCTGTCACGAGGACCTGCGGCAGGACTTTCATTATTGGAGGAAAGCGTCGGGACGCTTTGTCGTGGTGAAAATGAATTTTTCTTTTTTTTTTCCTCCCCTCCTCTACCTACCCTTAACGGACCTTTTGGATTTCCCATTATCCTGCGGCGTCGAGGTCGAATCGAGGCTCTTTCAGGATTCTCATGGAATGGCCGCTAAGAGTAAGGGGGTGATTTCCACCCTTAACGCTCTAACACAAGCTTCGCGAGTATACACGAATCGTCACAATACCTCGTGACAATGCTTCTTCCCCGCGAACAAAGTGACAACAGTTTGCGTCGAGAACGGCTGCCATCTTGTCACGCAAAATAATTCCTCCTGTCATCCCCTTAGTCCAATTGATACCTTTTATTCGATATCGTGATTTTTCCTTATTCATAAATCAACGCCTCCTATCAATCCTTCGCACCCTTGTTTCACTATATCATATTACTTACTGTACTGTGCCGGCACAGTATATCAGACTGTACTACAATTTGTACAGACTGTCGCAAAAGACAATTTTTCTTCTGATCCTATTTCCTCGACTGCGCGACATTCGCCTACTACCACTGCAAGCCGCGATAGCCCGATATCACGTGCCAGGAAAACTCAGCATTCCGAATGTAATCGTGAAGCATCATGGGTATGTTGAATCCCCCGAGAGTTTCCACTTTTCATACTAGAAATGGGAAACGGCAAAGGGAGAATAACTGTCCCCTATCCATCTGCTGGGAAACATGTACATATAATCGTCCAGGCGGAAGGAGCCAGTCCGTAGCCAAGGGAGGAATAGTTCCTGATAACGCTGACACCTCTTATTGCAATGGTGGAATGACATCGTTGGCTATAGACCAGACATGTTTACTGTATAACTTTGAAGTTTCAGCCACAAAGGAGTATATCCTTACCCTTTGAACCTGGTGTCTCCACAAGCTTCAGGCACGACAAGAGGAAAGGACCAGTGAGACGTACACGTATCGGATAATAGTGGAGATACGGTATACGCTGTAGTCACTTTTAGATACATATACTATACCTATATAGTCGTATACTTAACTGTAGATAATACGGATTCTATACTACGTGTTAAGAGACTTTGGTACGTGTGAGAATACGAGAACGTGGTGATAGTCTCTGTTGAGAGAAATTGTGGGCGAGTCGAACTGGGGAGTAAGGGGGGTTCACATCTGTGCCTGGAGTGAGCATATTGCGTTAACACTGAGGGTGCAAACAGCCCTTGTCTCTCGAGTACAGTCGAGCTAATAATTAAGCCGTAAAACTGCTCGTTAACGTAGCTACGAGCGACGCTAGTCGGACAGTCGTTCTGAGAACTGTTATGAATGCATTCGCAACAGGCTTATTAAATATACCCTAGATTTTTTTAGGAAGTTTTTTTTGTACTTTTCAAAGGTTACAACATTTTTTTGATTTTTTTTAGGAACGTTTGACACGGTATTGTTTTTTATTTTTTAGCATTTTACTTAATTCTTCGAATTTTTTGTAGTCGTCTACCCCCTGCGGTGGGGGCCGTCGACCGGAAAAGAGTGCATGAGGATAAGCGGAGGGTGAATCGCTAGTGCCAATGAGGGTGAGGTCTCTTGGTAGGTCCGTATATGAAGGGTGGCTAGGTGGGTGGTGGGTGGCGGGGGGGTGGAGTGATTAATTCATCGTGTCGTCAGAAGTGGCACTAAGCTGCCTCGTAAACGCCCGTCCGAGGAGGTAGAACCCTTTTAAGTTCGCTCTGCCATACTGCGTAAGACCATTAAGGGCTAAATATTTGATTGAAATATTAGGGGCTGCCTCGCGTGTCTCTAAAGAGTCGGTATAGTCTGCAGGACAGTTAGGGGTGTATTCCATGGAGGCAACCTAGTAACTTTCTAGCAGACCAAAGCACGCGATGTATCGATATATACTCGTTTTGAAGATTATTCGTATATGAGGAAATGGAAGATGGGAATATAATGTATTTCTTCGATGTTGAGTTCAGATATACATTGACCAGCTGCTTCGATCGATCGGACCTGTCCCAAATGGTATTAATATTCGATATTGGTATCAGTACATTACCAGCACGGTAATGGGCTCTTCCAAGAATTTTGGAACGTACTATAACACAAAATGACGTGCGGTTAGCTTCGTCTGGCTGTTGGTGGCCATTACATTCGAGTTTGGTCGGAATTTGGGAAGCAGCAGGAAACGACGCGTTCCTATTACAAATGGATTCTCATTGAAACGTTAGTAGCTGCCCCTGTTAGTGTCTCGATGATAACGACGTCTACGTGTTATCACACGTTTTGGGAATTGGTAATATTATTTTTCAGTGATATTTTTATTAAGTAGTCAATATCTATCGTCATTTTCATTTATTTCTTTTCTCTTTCCCCTTAGGATTGCGAACGATTACGAGAGCGCGACGTTACTCGCCGATGGGGAATATTACAGTGATGAAAGTGAAGGAGGGGTGAAGCTTCGGGAAAAGTAAGTCTCGCGTGGAATTTCCACGTGAATTCCTGGAATCGCGATTCGCATCCCTTACTGGATCCGTCAAAGACTTCGATTTAATTTCTGTCGAGTCGTAACGCCCGTAGAAATCCCTCTGGTGCCTTCAGTGGCTGACGGGGTCGCTGAGGGGGTTTGCTCATTGGTTGTCGAGCTCGTTGAAAATCGGAGTGGCGGGAGGATGACGGCGGACAAAATCAAAGCGTAAACTCGTAACTTTTCTCTCGCGAGGAGGGTCGGTTCTTCTTCCTTTTCGCGGAATCCAGAAAAAAAAAAGAAGAATATTCAGTGAAATACGAGATAGAAAACGATGGAGACTATGTGGTAATAAGGGACAATCTATTCACGGTTAAAAAAAAAAAGAGCCGTTTAGTAATTCCGTTATTGGCCATGAGGTAGAGCCGGATGTACTTGGCGTAGATATATTTTTCCAGTTCGATGCCACCCTCTATAGGCTCGTGCGAATTTTCCAATTTTTCGCCCATAAAGTTTATTATCGTACCCAGACATTTTTCCAAGCGAGTCTCGTTAAAATTGCGCAAAGCCCAACATTGCGAGAGGGATGCGAAAGCTGGCAATTATAATAAATAACGAGACTGGAGTCAATTGATAATCGTTTATTGGGGGGGGGGAGTGAAAAATGAGGAAGGTTAATAATCGTACATTGGAATATATATTCCAAGGGAGAAATTCTGGAAAATCGGTGAACCACGGAGAACGAGGCTTTTTATTTCAAAATTAACATTTCTTCCGGACACCCGATAGATTATTATTCAATAACTAGTAGCCACCACCTTCCACCCAACCACCCTCGGGCCATTAATAATTTCCTCCTAGTACAATAACGATGACAATAATAACTCGTAAGTAGGCGGTATAGGAAGAACAGTTTGTTCTGCACATAAAGGGTCCAGGGTATCGTGAAAGAATGAAGGGGGAGGGACATCCGCAGTGGGCTTCTAGGGAGAGGGATGCTGAAAGTATGAGGAACCGTTAAGGGATGACTGGTACGGGTCGGTCTGTGTACAGTAAAAGAGGCAAGAGAGGGATAGAGAGTGGCGCGGGGATAGGAGGAGATGAAAGCAGACGCTCCTTGTGTAAACATTTTTACGCTATTACGGAATTCGAGAGTAGATATTAAGCAAACGCTTGCCGCTGCAGAAAGTCGTTCGGGAATGCCAGGATGAGCACACTTCAACCCTTTCAGATGGTATAGCAAACCCATTCCCGCAGCCGTCGAGACTCTAGAAGCTCATCCCTCGATCCCACGTGATCACTACTTACAGTCTCAAGTGCGACTGTTAAACGATTCCCCATTAAAATTGTATTTTTTGAACGCGGTCATAACGTTCGATATCTCGGCTATATACACCCCCTGATACGTTTTGTCCTGAGGGTTAGTTAAAACGCTTGGATATTTTTTTTTTTTTGGTTTCAACCCCTTTTCCAATTCCCTAGTTCATCTTTCAATTACAAGACTAACGAACCAGCAGACGCCGTGTCACCAGCCGTGCGAGCCCAAATTGTACGTAGGTATAAGTACGATGTTATGGGAGATGAAAAGGGTGCAGGTATGGTAGGTGTCACGCTACATCCCCCGAGGACGATTACACGAGGGATTTAAAACCGTACTGGCTCGGTTGACACCGCATCACGAAGCACTAACCTTTTTATTTATGTCACCTCGTAAAACTTGTGGCGTGCCTAAACACCATATTTGTTTCGCCGAGGGTTTACCGACTCCAACAAAGGTCCAAGCCGATTGGCTTCTCTGTCACACCTCAGTCAGCGATCTCTCGTGCAGTACAGACTCGTAGATGTACAGTCGTAAAAGTCGACCAATGACCCAATCAATGCACTTGACCATTTTCTTTTTTCTCGAGCTTTTTTTTTCTACACGCTTGCGTCACTATGCCGGTGACGTTTGTCATCACTGATAACCCATTGTTATCCTACGTGATATTGTACTTGTTAAATTTTTGTTTCCTCTTTTCTAAAATATAGAATCTATTAAAGCCACTCATTTCTGTACAAGGTCGGGTCTCATTAAGACTCGGAGAAATGGTCACGCACTTGATAAAATGTGTGTATATATGTATAGTCTGTACACAGTAACTACGCGCTACTGCTGGTTAATAACGATAAGAGCCGGTGCGTGTCTTATCATTCATGCGTTTATAGCTAAAGTGTAGTTCAGGTATCCGTGGGAAGCATTTCACTGCTGGCAACTCAATTTCCTATTGGCGTAGACGCAGTGTTCTATATGTCGTTGTCAGTGCGGTATTTCAGGGATATCGTGAATGTATAATCGATTGATCGAATATTCCGATGCTTCGAGAATTGTCGATATCACGTGTCGCGTTGAGCGGAAGATTTTACGGGCAATAGTGAACACGAGTGCACATTTGTATGGGAACAGTGTTTGGCTTTTCTTGGAAATTTTCACATAGATCTTTTGTCATACATATAGATATATTTAAAGGGTGCGTCATCCTTCGTGAAGAATATCTCCAAGGACATTTAATCAACCTAGAAATCGTTGAGGCTTTTCTATACTTGTGTCTCTAATCTGTCTGATCTTTAAGCGTTTCTCCCTTATTCATCTTCCTACGTCGTTCCTCGGGTATATCTTGAATTTGGCCTTATCAAAATACGCAGCAGTATATCTTACTAGCGCGAAAAACACGCAAGGGTACCCCACACTCTCCCTCATCCTCTCTTGGCATTATGGTCGATACACCTCCGTAAGTCCTAAAAGCCAGAAAAAGCGTATTCACGTCCAATACGGTATATTTTAAGTATCAAGACTTCGGGAAGTGCCTTGTTGTGAACCTGTAGGAAGAATTTGGATCAGGGTGGGCGAATCGATTTTAGGTATCTAAATAAGGAGAACAAAATCTTCTGAAATACGATAAGAGGGGATGTTTGTGCGGAGTTTCATATACCTTTCGTAAGCACCTGTATATTTTCTACGTGGATGCTAAAGAATCGTGTGAGATAATTTTGTGAGATAGAGAGAGAGAGAGAGAGTGAGGGGGGAGGGATATTGATGAAAATAATCTTACTGATGTTGGCAGTTACCCTACGCCATGGAGCTGGACTACGACGTTGTAGGTGTGACTGGTGGAAATTCGGGAATGATGGCTCTTCTACCCCCAAGGGTGAACGTATCCGCTAGGGGTGAAGTTCCGGTGACTCTGCAGGTCTTCAGGATAAGGTTGCCCTGCTCAGGTCAGGTCAGTGCAGAAATACCAATGGCGCTGAGGCTTAACGTTACGGCGCCACCAGGTACCAGATACAACGACACGATACTCGTCTTCCGCAGGAATAAAATTTGCCTCAAAGGTAAGTTTACCGATTTTCAATAAAAATAATACAGTACTATATATATATTCGTATACGGTATACTCATTTAAAGATGATTTATCGCTTGATCATTGATAAACTCCAGGAAGGTTGTTTTGGGTTCAAAATTAAAACAGTCTATTAATTTACTGTTTCGAATGGTTACCAAAGTTCTTGCCTTGTTTCAAAAACATGGTCGAGGGTTGAACCGCCTGTTTTTGCGTGGGGATGCTGCTTTTGGTTTCCTAAACGGATAATCAAGGAAGCGGGTCTGAAATTCCCGGTATCAGCATTCTTCCTACCGAACAGCATACGCGTCCATTCACTCTTCATTTTCCCTTGGGGTTTTTCCTACAAATACACCATTTTCGCATCAGCCCAAAATATTTGCACATATACCGAATAGTATCCCTGGGAGATCTGTCTGAACGATTAAGGGATGATTTTCATTATCCGTAGTGCGTAAAAGGGAGAAAAAAAATTGTTACTCGAAATGCGAAATAGCAGTTTGACAGGAATTCGCAAGGGCACTGAGTATGGGGAATAGGATGACACCAAGAGTGCCTCTGGATGGGTTCGTCGGGGGTTGCTGGGGTGTCTGACGAGGGGTAGGATTTTCACGGTATAGTTTCTCCCACCCCTCGTAGTTGAGAGACATAAACGTAGTGGAAGCAGACAGCTAGGCAGTATCCGGTTACAAGTCGTGACGGAACAACGAAAGGCAATCCTCCGAGGAAAATTGAATTTCTCGCGTGAGATTTAATGAAAAAAGAAAAATCGACTCGACTTCCACTTCAGTCAAAGTTCCAGCGGGTAATAGTCAAAGAGGTATCATTCCTTGGAAGGTGCATAGAAGAGAGCGAGAGAGAGGATGCAAAAAAGACTAAGGGAAACGTCAATCGTATTCGATGAAGTACGTCAGGAACACGACAATATCCATATCACAGGAATTTTTTTTAGTTTTTTTTTATTCCGACTTTAAAACCATAAAAAGTGGTTGGATAATTGTTTAAATAATTGTGTTTAAAAAAAATGATGTGTAAGCATAATTTTTTTTTAAATTCAGATCCCCTCAATTTTTTACATGCCGGTGTAAATATTATAGGTTATAGGTCATAGGAGATTAACGAACGATAATCAACGGGCCGGTTAATTCCAGTATAGCTTATACTTACCGTTGGTAGATACTGTATTTTCAGAGACTTATCCAATTTCATGAAGCAGCCTGTAGCCTCATAGCCCAATAGGACAGACAGTACAGAGTTAATTCTCGCCATTTCCCTAATAGGTTAGGATAAACCAAAAGTGACCGTTCGATCCAGAGTGAGATAGTCAAAAGCCAGATCTGGAATTAGGGACTCTCGTACCGACGCGTCCCGACGACTACGATGTCAGGGGTCGGCCTATTAATCCCGCCGGACTTAATTTCGCCCCCACGTAAATCTCCGTTAGCGACTGTTTGATTGCGGCCGACCGAATCCCACGGGCTTAAATCCCTGAGAAATATTTCACACGGGTACCCTTTTCCACCTGGTAGCATCTAGTATACTGGAGAACTAGTAGCAAACAGTATGGATAATAGCAGGAGGTAGTAGTAGCAGCCTCGACTAAAACGGCCGTCTTAGTTATACGCCTTTTTCTCCTAGCTTCATATTACCTTTCACGTCCCATCTGTATAAGCGTTAGGGTTCTGGACCCAGCATCCCGATTACTCTGTTTATGGTATTGCCGTAGATCCATTGAGAGAGCCCAAGAACAGCTATGGCTAATACCATGGGGATACTAAAGAAGCCTGGAAGCGAAAGGACTTCCTTATGGATTTTATTTGCCGTTTGATTCTTCAATATCTTGGAAGAATCGAAGTGCTCTTGTTGCGTAGCCGGGATGAAAGTAAGACCGCGGGTGAACCTCGAGGAGCATCATGGCGGGGTGGATCCTAGAAATAAAAGGGAATAAGAGTTTCAGGATTCGAATGGAAGGATCCGCGTAAATAAACAGAAATAACAAGCGGCTGCGAGTGGAGTCGAGGCTGAGGAAGGGGAATGATTTATTTAACTTTTTATTTCCCTTTTTTACACGTCTCATCACACCCGAGCAAACTCACCCCCTTGATAACTTCACCTATACACCCTCAAGTACCAACCAGCCATCCTATCAGCTTGCCATCCCTCTAGAGTCTGCCGGATGTAGTCTAGCTATTCCACTACCCCTTTCACCCCTTCCTTGACATCCTTCCGGTATTTCTCCTTCACGTCTGTCGCATTTCGTCGGGGCGTTATTTACTCCTGGAAATGCAGCAAAAGCATAGAAAGATGTACCCGATATAGAGTGCCGATATCTTAGCAAGGAGAAAGGTACTTGGTGGAAGAGAATCCTATCTCGCTTTGACATTTTATTCCTGTTCTTTTTTTTTATTTCGTCCCTCTTTATTCTACTTGATGGGTCGTTCGGCTTTTCCTTTGGAAACTTGAGTATTCGCAGTTGGTGTACAGTCGGTGCTCGCTTGGATTTCACGAAGAAAAGTTGTACGGCTGAAAGTTCCGCTCGTTAAGCAAGCCCGCGAAAGAGAGGAGAGAGAGGCCAAAAGCTAACCGGGCGTTTCGTGCTTTTTCACGGTGGACTTTTTTTTCTGCTTTCTTGACCTCCACTTCCAAACTTTCTTTCCTCGTTCATTCTACCTTACTCTCTTTCGCTTTTATCACTCTCTCTGTCAGATTCTAGCATCTCTGGACTTCTGGCGAATTCCCAGAGCATGGGGATCGGATTATTCATGGGTTGATTCTAAAAGGAAAATTCAAAAGCCGTTGCAAAGTATCTGGCAGGATGAGACGATGGACAAGGTAATAGGTTCATTCATTCAGAGTTAAAATAGTGCAACCCTCTACCGCTAGGTATCGCATCGGAATAGAGCAGACGGGCGGGGCAGTAGATCGCTGAGAAAAATGAAACGCAGATAAGGCATATTGTTTTTTACCTCAAGGAATAAATTCGCCAGCTGGCAATTACGTAATGTGAGAAAAATCTACGGTTATTTTCATTAAAAACAAAGGTTTTTATGCTTTTATGTTTCTTTCCAGGCAGCGCTCACGGCGGGACGAGTCCCTTTGCATTTTACTTGTACTTTATATCCTTAGGACATTCTCCACATGTAATTACGTTATTGTTACAGGAGTGGAAACACCGCCGAGAAATGATTCCGTGAGATTGGAAGCTGGTCCCCTTGTGAACGGCGCCGGAGCACTTTACGTGGCAGCCACTTGTGCATGCGCCTTGATATTGGTCGTGGGAAGTGTCGCCAGCGCTTTGTACATTCGTAATAGCAAGGCTCGAGTGCAGGAATCGCAGTAAGTCTACACCTCTGCATAGACGAAGGGGCATTGAAATAAAATACAAAATATATATAAAAGAGGAAAATAATACGGAAGAGAGAAGAAATTGTTTTCTCGTAAGGAAGCCTTTTCTTTTCCTCTACCTTCAGTACCCGCTGGCGATGGAGTGTAGAATAAAAGAAGTAGAGAAAGTCATGGGGTAGCTAGACCCGAGGAAGTAGTAGCCGTGAGTGTTCCCTGGGAAAATACAGGAGGACTCTTGGCGGTCTCTTTGTAAATCTGTAATGGCGCTGAAAATCAATCGGGAGACGAAGCCATGAAAAGAGAGAGGAGAAAAGAAATATGGAGAAAGGGAGAATCGTATGGGAAGTAAAGAGCGGTTAGGTGGTAGGCGGATGGTAATGTTGATGGTACTATATATATATATATATATATGTATTATATTGGGAGGGGATGATGGCCTCGAGAAAAAAAGGCAGATTTTTTCGGGATACCCGCGGGAAATTCGTGGGATAAGCAGGATAGGACCTCATCTGAATGAAATATCCTTTCAATAAGTCTGGTGATCTGTCGGTTGCTTGGCGCGGCTCCCGACATTTTATTACTGGCTTCTCCTTAGCTCCAAGGAAGAAGACGCCGCACTTGAGCGTCGGGACGCTGCTGGCGGATAGGCTACGAGCTCGCTCTCTCTCGCTGCTACTCGAGGATTTTTCTCGAGAAAGACTCTTGTAGGATATAAGGATAAGGATAAGAGGAGTTGCTTCAGACTGGGGTGGCCCCCACTAGGGTTCTGGGGATCGCGCAATTGTCTCTTCCAGGATATATTAGCTCTTTGAGGCTCCTCGGCCTAATAATACAAGGCAAACGGGACCTCTTACTCACCCTTACTTCAAAATCTTTTAGTTCACCCTAAGAAACGAACGTTTTATACAGGGTGACTAACCGCACCCCTCCGCCCTCTCTTGGAAACCACCCCTCCATGAAAGCCACGTCGTCTTAGAGACGTTTACGAGCTTCGTATCTTTCCACAAGAATCTTAAAGACGTCCGTGGTTGGACTTCGATTAACGTTAACTTCCGGATTTTTGTCAACTTCCTGTTTAACGTTTTTGCATTGATTTTCGTGAAAAAATAAATATATAACTTTATTTTTGTATTTTTTCAATTTTCCCGGAAGTTTCTCAATTTTTAAGGTGGCTGCTGGGGGAAGGATAAGGGGTTATGAGAGAAGCCAGAAAATAAAGTTAAGTGGACTTTTAATTCTTTTGCTTTTATAGGAAGACGTTACCCTGCTGCAGTTACTCGGCTCCCGGAACTGGCGGCCTTACCGGAAGTTCCGTTCTCGTGAGAGTGGATCCACGTCCGGGCAGCGCCAACTCCGGAAGTTACGCGACCATCGCTGACCTGGAGCCACTGTACGCCAGACCCTGCGGTTCACGAGCCAGTTATTACGCGGCCAGTCACGTAACGCATCTCAGTCAGGTGGGTGAAAATTTTGCGAGAAGCTTTAATTTTCACGTGATTCGTTGGAAATGCTTGTCGCCCAGAGTATTATCTTGTGGAAAATCCGATTTTCTCAGAGACGCCTTGTGCCTGAGTCCTTTCCTCTCTCTCTCTTTCTCTCGCGTTGCCTTCTTCATCTTCTCTACCTAACCCGTATCTTTCACCTCCGTCTTGTCCTT
>JARPRG010000425.1:0-28124 GCA_031001745.1 Hartigia nigra | reverse complement strand
GGTTAGCCAATCGCGAACGTTATCTAATCGGTAACTACGGCCCTTTTGTGACCGTGAATCGAAAAATCACGTCACAAGGGTCACGCATTACAGCAGGGTTCCATAGCTTGTTACACAAGCTATACAATAAAACTGAATTACTTTCAAAAAGTTTATGTCAAAAATATGGCGGATAGAACCTTGTCAATTTAAAAATAAATTGTCCTATTTTTTCCCAAAATTAATTATAAAACAATCACCGACTGAATTTTTTACATTTTTAAGCCAAAAGGTTACAATAATAGGGGAGATACTCTTCATACGTTAGACACTCTGCTAACGACTTTGGAGGCTTACAGCATGCAACTGTGGCGATTTAGTGGCTACGGAACCCTAAGAAGGAAAAATATAAAAGCACGCACTGACAGTGAAATATAAAATTAAAATTTAATCAGCCAAGTGTAATTTTTTACGCATAAATTGAAACGCTGCAAGGCATACTGAAAAGCAAGTATAAATTGCTTTGTTGAAGAAAATCAGTCATAAAGACAACATGCTTTCGCAAACTTGATCTAAAATGGCGGATCGATCCAAGTAATTGTAAAACAACAGTAATGATGGTAACAATATCAATCTATACATATACGTAGAGTAAAGATAAACGTTCCACCCTAGAAGTCTTATACTGAGTACCGCGCTAGTCATTAAAAAAAAAAAAAGTTGTTCGGACAGGACTCAAACCAGACAGGCGAACAGACAGATGTTAAAAACAGAAGACTAGCGAGCAAATGGTGCAAGAGAGTAGACCGTAAGAGTAGAGTAATTCTGAACGTCAGTCGGCGTTCGTCTGCAATATTGTAAATCATCATTTTGTATTAACTACTCGTTAAAAATAAAATCCTCGCCGATTGCACCATCATTAATGTATCATAGTATTACTGCCTGCACGAGCAAGTTGCTCTTTTCGTACGCTCGGTCGTTCACTATCATTACGACTCTGTTACACATGGTACAAGGAAGATATATAGGAAGAAGAAGTATTATGGCATTTACCGGAACTACGGGAATATTACTTGCTCAAGAAAGGAAAGTTCACAAAACATTCGGATCTCTCGTAACTCCGTTCGCCGATACGTCATTGATCATTAACCATTTAGAAGATCGGCAAGGCCCCTGTTGAGTCTTTGTATATGTCTGAAAATTGTGCACTGCACATATGTTATATATATGCATTAATTTTGTATTTAAAAGATGAGTATATCTACGAAAAAAAAAATGCCGACCCTCTAAAAGTTAATGTACAATCTGAAGAAGGAAAATATTGGAAAAAGACTTTTTTATACGTGCTTGAAAGTAAATCGGATGCAGCCTGATATAATAAACCATAACTTCGTCTTTGACGAAAATAATAGTCTTTCTAGGTGGTGTGCACTGTGAAAGTATTTTACGATATTTCCTCTAACTTGAAACACTAAAATACTGCCAGGAGTTAGTACAGTAAGATCTCGATTTTATGGACAAATTAGTACCGGGAGTCCGTAGAATCGAGAGGTTCTCTCACGCGCTTGTGGCCAGCGGCGGCTTTTCAACGTATGCACAACTTAACTTATAAAAGGGTCCGGATGACTTTCAACGCGAGAGTACACTTACGGTGTTGGCCGGCGTGACGTAGATACGTCCCACCATGAACGGGAACATCTAATTGCTAGCAAAAAAGTGGGGATTGTTCGTAAAATCGGACTCCTTCAAATCAAGGTCCTACACTATGGGGATTGAGAGTTTGAGTAGTTTGAAAAGTACAAACAATGTATAAGAAAACATCGGTATAAGGATGCTGCAAAGTACGTAACGCTCTATGCTAAAAATGTTGACGTGGAAGTTAAAATTTAATTATCAAGATTGCGCTCATCGTAGTACCAAGAACTTAATATTCAATCAGTCTCATAAGTTTGCCTGTATTAATTATTATTATGCAACTTGCCGAACTAACGCACTAAGTAGTACTCCATAAGAAATTAGTCGATACCACCAGTCGTTGATCGAAGAACAGTGCGCATGAGGTGAGTCTTACACTCTAGTGGTTGAAAATTGAAGCTCACAGTCAACAGTTATGGAGCAAAATTACTTGGGTTTACTTTTCGATTAATTTTTCTTTAACGCAACCTGTGCAATAGAAATTTATTGCCGCTCGTTTTAACAGAGCACAGACAAGTTCAATCTACGTGAACTGAAGAAGTCAGCCCGTGCTAAACTTTTCCGCCAAACACTGCTTTCATCGTGGTGATTATTTAAGTGATAAATTGTTAATGTATTGCTTAACACGTTGACTACCCCCTAAATTGGGGATGATGTTCTCCAGTATGCGCCACCAAACCGACAGGCGAGCGGAAGCACGCAACGTGTTAATTATTGTGTATTATGGTTATTGTTAATATAAAAATAAAAATGATTAAATAAATTTAATAATTGATTGTATGACATCTAAATCTCAATATCTGCAAAGCATATAAAAATAATTAAATAACACGAGTCAACCAATTGTTGCTTAAATATTATAAATACAAAAAATAATAAGTTTTTGGGGATAAAGACATAAAAATGTCGTTTAACACTTTTCTTGCTTCTAATTTTTCCTAACATTATGACTAATTGTGTTATAATATTTATAATATAATATAAATAATATAACTTGTAACTAATTATGTTGTATTATAACAATATAGCATTCGACCAGAACTTCCTATGTAATATGAAGTTTTGTCGAGTATGAAGTAAATATAATATGGAAAAGGATACGATTATATACGGCACTCCGAAATAATTAATATTTAATGACGCGCTTGAGATTCGAAAGACATGCTACACTATACGGCTGGAGCAGTAGAGAAAGAAGCGAAGTAAAACTCCTCGGTGGAGGTGGATCCCGCAGGTGAAGATGGAACAGAGAGAAGAAGAGAAAGAATGGTGGACCAAAGAAGATCAAGAGGAAAAGAGAGAATGAAAGATCCGTGTAGGGTGCCGATGCATTCGTATTTATGGTTGGAGTGAGTTTCTTTTATTCGGGGATGATGTACGGTAGTGCGTGACGTCGGACATCTCGCCACACCTTCGCCCAAGAGATTTTGCTTCGGTATGAGTATCCATTTCGTGATGTGTCAAGGGGATTCTCTGTCATTTCGTATGTGAAGTAGTAGCCAGTAGCCAGAGTGCAAAGAAGAAAATAGAAGAGGAAAAATATAAGCAGAAGTTTTTCGACCGGTTTCGATCCCAAACTTTCGTTCTTTTTAAATGCGGCACCGATTGCCGCGTTTGCGTTATTTTTTGCCACGGTAAATTGTATCCTTGCTCATCGAAAAATCCTCGAGGTTTGCGCGAGATACGTGAAACGATTACGCGAACAGTTCGAACGTGTGAATTCGCCTGTTTATTTCTTTGGTAAAAAACACTAACTGAGAATGAGAGTCATTCACTCCAGTCACAAGGAATCCTGTAAGAAATGATGCAGATATGCATTCCATTATATTGCCGGTTCTTTTCTCGAGAAGGCAATGAGGGAATCACGTATATATACCTAGTTTTTATGAAAACGGATACGTATTTATGCGGATTACGTTTCGAACCGAAATTTTGCACATACCTTACAATGTGTATAAGCACAAATTCACTAACTTGCTTTGGAAAAGAAATAAAGTTATTTGATGAATTTTTATGAAAGAAACAAAGAAAATAACTAAAATGTTTAATTTTAACACGCTTTGAGCGTTTAAAGTATGTTAAGTACTAATGCAAAATGATTTTCTTTCTACGTATTTTATTTCTTTTATTTCAATGCACTTTAAACGTTTTTCAATGTACTTCATGCACGTTGTTTGAACGCTGCCTTACTCGAAGATGGAGTCGGAGCCGCTTACACTGCAGGATCAACCACGTGGATGACCATGACATTAGAATGTAAATTAATAAATAATGTAATAAAAAATACCATAGATTATGGCTGAAGCAGTCACAAATTATAGTTGCTACAATAATATATATTGATATAATGGCCATTTAATGAAATTATAGTAGCTATAGTATTATGGCTGATAAATGTTGTTACTATAGCTAAAGGAGAGTAGTTAGAAGAAACATTGAGTCAATAGAATTGTTGCGTGGGTCATTACACTTTTGCTGTTTTAACTATGACTTTTAGTTGCTGCAAATGTATACAGAAAAATATAACTGCGCTAGGTATTTCACTATGGCCAACCTAACAAAAATGATGTAACCATTTAAAAATTACTGTCGCAGCTATATACCTGCCATCGTGTTAACCACATTTTATGGTTACTATAGGTATAGTTATGTTTGGAAAATTCGTATTTTATTTTTCAGTGTATTTAAACATACGATGACCTCGCCTTTTACATTATCGTTCGAAAATGTACTACGGGAAGAATCGAAGTTTATTAGAAAAAAAAGAAAAAGGCACGAAATTATTAAGCACATGTAAAAACGAATGATTAATAGAAATGTCGAAAGTTGCAAAAAAAATGTCATCTTTGCTATTTTCCAAACATATACATGATTTCAATTCGACACTTACCGTGTTTTTTTTTCTTTTTCATAGCTGCTTTTTCCCTATTCCATTTTTCAATATCAAATATTTTTAATTGTCTCTTACCTGAAACAGATAAAAAAAATATTTTTCGATTAATTACCATTTGTATACAGTGAAAGAGAGTAATTTAATGCCACTAGGTATTAGACATTAGCCCTACAAAAGTAGTATTTCCTATCGTGGATTATCAGATTGATAAATACTTTTCCTGATATTGAAAATATAGAAGATTCTGAATTTTAAAGCAGAAAATTTCTTTATTGTTGAAACGCACCGTCGTCCTAAAATAATACCGTACGTGACCATAACAATTATTATTATTTATTTGTACTTAGATCTTACTTATTACAAAGGGAGTTACATAGTTTTATGCTTACATTCCTTATTCTTTTATATGCGTATTATACGTTCGAACTTTCCTTTTAACTTTACTTCCTATACTAATTGGCCATTGAGAAAGCTCTATATCTACATGCGTTCGTACCACATAGTGCCACATTTTTCGCCATAGTCTCGTCCAAGTTTTCAATCATTCCTGAAAATTAGAATACACTCAGGTACTGATTTCTTATCCAAGATATTTAAACTACTCTAACACATGCTTCCTGCCGAAATACTAATTGTACTTTTTTTATTACTATACTTTTTTGTCTCATCAAGAAATAAATTAATCTCAATTAACCTAATCTATTACCTTGTCTAATCAAGACAATCTAATCTGTCTAAACCTATTCTTGGGAAACGTCCAGGCGACAATTTCAAAATCTTTATCGAGAGGCGGAAAGCCCTTTTTATAGTTAGCATCAAAACCATGGGTGTTTATATTCTAATGATATATCCTGAAGTTGAGTTAGGTAACACGAGTAAAGTTTAAAAAAAAAAAAAGGAATTGTATTTTTTCTAATTCACATGTGTTTTAATCCCCAAATGCTCGAGGCATAAAGAACTGCTGAATTTAGCACCGCACTTAAGTGTTGCCTTCTTGCTTTCCGCCTATTTACTCTCGTAGCTATCATCAGAGTCCAAATGGTCCCTAGAGCAACTGTAACTTTTGCGATAAAGTATTTGCACAGAGTGTTTTGTAATCCCAAGCGCACAAAAAATACTCCAAGGTAAATACAGCTATTTAACTCTTTTAAAACGTTCTTTAACAGAGCCAATATACGGGCGACCCAATTTCTAGGCAATGCTTTATAAAATTCGACAGATATGCTGTTTGTATAATTTTTTACTTGTCTATTTGTCCTATGCAGTTCCTCTTCTGATATGTCATCATACAAAATGGGATCCAGCCTGTCAGGACAAATTCTAGGGATATTATCCTTTACTGATAGTAGTATGACATAGAGCCCTGCCAGGTTTCTGCCGACCCGCGAGGAAAAGAAATATACTAAAAAATTATATCCGACATATTAAAAACTTTTCGTTGATTTATACGCAGAAAAAAATGTCGGGTATATTTTGAGTACATTTCAAATATATTATTTATACACGTATATTTCGCATACATCTTACAATATATACGAGATATAGAGGTTTTCGTCGAAAATATATTAGGTGCATCTAAGATATATTTCTTTATCTTACATATACCATGTTTCCATGGGGAGAGATATAGGTCACGTGCGAAAAATCTTTGGTTTAAAACGCCTAAACGTCTCTCAGAAGACTCTTGAACTATTAAAGTTCGATAAGACTTGTTGCATTTCTAGTCTAAAGTCCTTTTCCCAAGTCTTGATGAGCTGGACATAATACTTCCGAGTTTGCTTGTATTCAACGAGTTGTACCAGCTCTCTGGTTTTGCATCATTTGTAATATAGCCGATTCACTTTTGTTTTTGCTTCTCGACAGTCTTTCTTGAACCATGACTTACTTCTCTATCAGATACCCTTTGGCTGGTATGTCACGTCAAGCTGTTTTTTTTTTTTTCATATTAGCTCTGCTGTGTTCTCGTTTATAGAGTCCAGACTTTCGTCCGTACCCCAGTCACCCACCATGTTTTCCATTACGTTTGAAAGGCCCTCATACTTGTTTATGTCCCGTTTGAATTGAAATGGCAGCGAAGTATTGTTTTCATATTCTTCTACTTGGTGTATTCGGCGAATTAGTTTTATTCTTATTGAGAGATGATTCCAAATAACAAGACTCAGAATCCTTAAGTTTACCCAGACATTCGGTCCCACGGCGTTCGTCCAAGTATAATTTATTGTCGTGTCAGGTTTTCTCCAGAATGTGTATCCTCCTGAAGATTCCAATTGCGAGCGACCATTCAATTTGACTAAACCTAGTTAGTCTCTCAAAAGTATCCAATATCAAATCATTATCATTTCTATCAATGTCCACCTACGAATCCTACGAAAATATTGGACAGTCAAAAACTCTTTACTAAGCTGAAAATACACTTCGACAATAACATCAGTCATTCGTTATAAATTTTCTTTCTTGGATGTAAGCTTACAGATATAGATGCTTCCTCGTTGATGACATTTCTAATTGCAATCCATATTTCGCTAGTATCTAGGATCTCGAGTTCAGTGATTAGATTTCTATGTATAATCGTACATAGCCTTTTAATCGCTCTGCTACGCAGAGAAGTCTCGTGTAGTTTCTCATCGAACTTGGCAACTTCACTTCCTCATTTAAACACCACGTTTTGCTCACACCGATTATCGCATCTTCAGACAAGTTACATTCTTTCCAAGTATTTACTAAGCAATCCAACAACGTCTGTGGTCGACTCTCACATTCCAAAACACTATGCTTACAAATACTTGACCTTTGCAGAACAGTTTCAACGTTTGACCGATTCTTTTACGTTATACTATTCTGGCTCGTTTACCTAATTTTATTCTATTATACGTAGAAACATGACATGTCTAAAAGTTCAAGGTCCTTTATCTTTAACCTCGGTATACTGCTTGGAGGGTTGTTTGTTTACCTGTATTCGTTGATACTACATGATATTGTTGGAACGCTATCCTGATTGTGGCCGATGTGTCCTTTTTGTATATCTGCCTACTAACTATTACCGTGGAATGGAGAAGTGTGGTGTTGAATTTCCAGTATGAAAAGATTCAATTAGTCCCTCGTTCTCTCTCCATATGTATAGCTTGCCATTAATCCACAGCTTCTTATTTCCAATTCTCACTTTACTCTTTTCAGGCGACATTAGCGATCTTTCTCTGGATTTCTCTCTCTCTCTCTCTCTCTCTCTCTCTCTCTCTCTCTCTCTCTCTCTCTCTCTCTCTCTCTCTCTCTCTGTCTTTCTCTGCGTACGTCGTGTCATGGTTAATGGAGATCGACATGCCTGCAAGTTTCTTCTTGTTTGTCATAAGATTACTCTTCGCCTTTGAGTTGTTGAGTACTACGTTTATCATGTCAACTTTACTTTCTCTTTTTAGGGGGATGACTCTTCTTTTATTCCTTCATCCATTTCCAGTACGTTGGTAAAGAGATGCTCTACCTCCCTGTGGGCACTGCCTTCCTCTGCTTCCAGCCCTCGTATTTATCACATTCTTTCTCTTCGTCACACGCTACCGAGTCTTTTCTCTTTTCTTCAGCAATAGGACTCTTCTTTTAAGGTTTTAATTCTCCTTCGCAAAAGAAGTCATGTGACGCCTGTCTCTGTCTTTGCGATGCTCTTTGTTTAGACGTCGTCGGTAGGGAAAAACATTGGGACGCAATATTGCACGAAAAAATGTTTCAATTTTTAATACCACTCTCAATCTACTGTACATTTTTTCACTTGTAATAACTTCGATATAATAAGATTATGCACTTGATGCTAATAATTCATAGTAACCACGTGCTGTCAAAAACTGTCTGTTAAGTTCAACCACCAACTGTGCAAACGTATTTACAGATGGTACTATTTAGAATTGGTACTAGTAAAACATCGTCCATCTAATAAATGCTAGAAAGCATTATGAATTGTTTATGAGGACAATTATTATGTGCAATCACTAAATTAATATTTAAAAACATGATTTGCTATATTATTATATTTATTTATGGATTGAAAATAAATAATATATAGAGACGGATTTGACTTCAGCCAATGTCCTGCGAACTGTCTTAAATAGGATCTTCCGCAAAAAAAATATCACGTCCTAATTACATTTTTCCAGCTTCTATTATAAATATTAAATCTAAACAGTTATTTGCTTAGCTTCAACTCTGAATGGCTTTAACCATTAGGGACAAGACGTTTATTTGTTTTGTAAAAATAAAAATTTGTTTCATATTTGCACATAGACACACTCGTCCTAAGTGTTACTTATATGCTTCCGGCTATAATTCTTAGTTCGTTGAATAAAACCCTTGGTGCGGTGACTAAACAGCAGTCGGTACAAGTTTTGTTCCTTGGCAATACTCATGAAATAACAATCGATTGGAAATACTGATATAAAGGAAAAAGTAAAAGAGCAAGAAATAGAGAAAATGGGGAAACCCGATAAGACATTAGAGTCAACGTAGCAACTCGATCTTAAAATACATGAGACAAAAGAAAATGGCATTTACAGAAAATAGGAATCAAAAGTAGCGCGTATTATGTGCCGTGAAAAAGCAATAACTGTTAAAATATCATTTTCTTCATTGATCAAGGGTGTTTGGTCATATTCGATAGGTATCTACCATACAGGTGAAAACATATAAAAGTCTTTTACAGAGACCATTTTTTTATGAGTTTCAAGGTAAAAAAAATTCCATGAAATCTCAAAGCATCACATTTTACATATTTATAGTCGTGAATTAACTATAATGGGTGAGGATTTTACCTCCTGATATATCTACGAAACTATTTAGGATAAGAGAAAAATGTTTCCAAGAAAAATTGGATAGTAATTCGTCAACATTTTTTAAAGCACATGCTTATAGTATCCGTTGTCGTATATCTTAAACCGCAGTTGGTTCTTCTTTGTAAACGACAGTAGTAGCATCTTGGTGTATTATGACGAAAGGGTAATAATCCGAAGCGCAAATGAGTCAACAAGAAGAAGAATACAATGTTGCATTGACGCTAATGGTCACCACTTCGAACGTCTTTTGTAAAAGTGAATTTTAACATTCATTATCTTTTCTGTGCTCCTTACTCATGGCCTTAAACAACCTTGTGCCATAGGTCATTGTACTCGTCTGAAAAATACAGCTTTCATACGGGCAAAGAAATCCATTTAAAAATTGAAAATAATTTTGAATTCCCCTCTCCTGTTACTATGTAACATTTTTGGAAAAATGTTGCTCTTATGCTGTAACTATTTCAGGTGGTTTAAAACACACGACCTGACAATACAACAAGCAATATGGTGATGCCATAATAAAACCCGTTACAGGACTCCTATAAAACGAAACCACTACTTTAGCAGCGGATTATACTTAAAATCACGATTTCTTCATTCAATTTTCAACACAATCAATTCACAATCAGTGAAATTTTCACTGATTCTTTTTTAGAGAGCCTATACTACGTATTTTTTATTAACCTGCTTCCCACGCTTCTGGAAAACATATTTATCTCTGCAAAGTGTTACATCAAAAAGATCAAGTACCAGTTCATCGTGCGAGACGATACTTTCGTCGAACAACATTTTTCAATGCTACAATTCCGGATAGATAGATTTGACGATAGTTAGCTTCCACTGATTTGACCAAGTCGTTAGCTTCCACGATAGCTGAATTTAAACTCTATTGACATTATTTGTACATGGGACGATATAAAAAAGTTCGTCTAACAAGCCTTCTAAGAGCAAAACTTGTGTCGTGAATTTCATTTTAGCGAAAGAGGTTGGCGAAAGGCGTATAACTTCTATATAAAATTTACTCTCTCCCGTTCTAAGCTCTGTAACTGGAATCAAGTATCCTTCGAGAGAGCTTCCTTCCTACTTCAGTAGCGTAATCGATTGCTGCTGCTTTCCTACCTTCCGTTGCTATGGCCGATATTATCATTTCTGCGTAATATTTATTTATTGGGATATTCTGTAAATTGTATTTATTGTTAAAATAATAAAAGACGTGTTACTGTGTTACTGCCATCGAATGTGCTCCTCAGCAGCGCCACTAATAGGACTGGTGCCAATTACGTGCACCTACGCCATATTTCTAGGTCTTAAAATTGACTGACGGTCAGCCTTAAGTCACGAGTGGAGTACAACAAATAGAACGGCTATTAGGTCAACCGCGTGACAACAAATGATAAACAAATAAAAATAGTTCGATCACGAATTATTTCTTTTCAACGAACAATAATTTGTCTCCAAAATGGAATCAGATATAAAAAATTATAATACTCTTAGAAATTAATGTTAGAATCGTGACTCTAACTTGTTATTAAAATGTAGATAAATCATAGCAAAAATTTATTATTCGCTGCATAAAAATGTATGAAATTCAAATAATTTATCAAATGTGAAGCATATTCGTAAAAAAGGAGATTTATAGGAAATACAAAAAATAACCGTATCTCCTTCCTCCTGTTTGCTATTGTTTGATTGTTCACATGTCCTAAATATATAAAGCCGGGGTAGTATAGGCTAGTTAACCTTTAGAGGACGGGCCGATTTTTGTACGAATGTTATAGTTCTAAACTTAGAATTCTAATACATGTTTAAGAAGAAGTTTAATTAATGTTTAAGAATTTAATACATGTTAAAGAAGTTATTTAGGAAATGAATGAGACCGACCTGGAGCCAAAAAAACTGGCTTCCCACCCTCTAAAGGTTAAACATAAACTTATTAAAACTCCTAAAACTTTTTTTCTCGATCCAATCAGCGAGAACTGCAGCGATTCGATAAATATTTCATACAGAAATAAAATAATTGTCGATTTTCATGTTTATTGCACGGTGATTCAAATACAGGGTATACATAAAATTTATATATAAAAATGTGCATATGTAATCTATATATAAACTATAAAGATTTACCGAAAGGAATATAATTATATGTTTATTAACATATAATTATTTTATCAGCCATTACAATTGAACTTTTTTTTTACTTTACTGCCAAAGATGGACCGTCAAGAAGAAGTCTATGTTTGAAATTTGCACCAAAGTATAGAAGAATTTAAGTAGCAAAACATAAGAATTACACTAATTCATCTATTGCAACTTAATATTAATTTTCCGCCTCTACTAAGTTTAACTTAACTAATTATATTCCACATAAGAAATTTCTAAAGGGGAAAGTTACTTTATGACCATCCTGTACAATTGTTATCTAGCAAAATCCTTATGTCAACTGCATGCGATTGATATAATATTTTGTCTCCCCTGAATTCATCTTTGTACAAATGAGATGATAGAGGTGTATCACGATAGAACGAGATGAATTATACCTGACCAGTTTAAAAAAAAAATTTCTAATTGCCGTTGTGAAATATGACGAGTCCATTGTAAAGGCTGACATTCGCTGAAAGGGTGACAAGAGAGAAAGAATTTCGGTAGATGCATCAATATAAAGAATGACCGAGGTGCAACGTTAAGAATGTGGAGGAGAGTTTCACAGTTGGCGTGGAGCATACGATGTGACAGCGAGAATAATCGAACCAATTTGTCAATCATTCTTCGGTCGCAAGCGTCGGTCAACAAGGATCCGTAGCGGTAAAGATTCAGTACTGCCAGCGACCGTACGAGATGCTATTAAACGGGACAAAAGAACGTCTCCATACGCCAATGCGTGACATTACGCGAGGGACGTATGAAGAATGTCTTGTTCCCCAAGTGCCAGTCCTTTGCGTACCAAAGCATTATGGCTGTTCGGTTGCCATATTTATACCGCTACAGAACACGTGGATACGTTGATGTTTTTTTTTTTTGTCAGCTCTCTTTCTCGTTACCTGATCCATCCTGACATAAAAACTTGGAATATCCTTATCGTACCTATTTATAATGCGAAACTACGCATTCAATTTTTGTTATACTATACATTTTTTCTACATCTTTTTCCAATATTGAAATTAACTCGTTATAGAATGTTATATATTATGTGATGACAAAATTTTGTGTAATTTATATTATACTGTTCGTGCAAGTAATCATTCCAGTCTTAATACGCACCCTTTAGCAAGACTTTGTAAATCGTTCTTATCTTGTACGAAAGCATCGTGCTCTAAAAAATTCTACGTGAATCGTTGCAATTCCGAGATAATGTAGTGCATTCCAACTGCGAGGTGCAATGCGAATTTTAAATAAAATCTGAATTTCGCTATGCCCTTATTTGCATGTAAAGCGGAATCTAAAAAAATAATAAAAGTACTATTTAAAAATGGTACAGTTCCAATGTGACTTTATTAGCTCAAATCGATGCGTCGCCATAAATTTCTTTACGTTTCAGTAGATCGACACTCTAAGACACGAAAGATACAAAAGAACGTTTAAAAGGTGAAAGAGACGATAGAATGTTCAGAAAGCTACCGGCTATGCAGCTATAATATAATGAGGGCCCGGATATTTGATCATACGCTGGATAGAGCCTCTGTATCTACGTAGGATCTCACGCTATCGATTTTTAATAAGGTTGATAAATCAACGGTACAGCTTAAGAAATGATCCGAGAAAAAATGAGAAAAGAGAAAAACAAACATATGGAGAAAGAGGGTTAACGGAAGAAAAGAAAACAAAAATAAGGCAAAAGAAAGAGTAAATAGGGGGTTGGCTTGTAAACCAGTGGTATGGACTGTAAGAGCTAGTTGCCTATAAAGGAATGCACCGAGGGAATAATTCACGCGTTATCTACACCATCTTCAGCGGCGAAGTGTACCGTTCCTTCTCCTGCAGTACTCCAGTAGAGAATACCACATTGATGTCACGAGGGTATACGTACGACCGTGCATGAATACTCTACTTAGGTTACACTACCCCAGCATGCAGGTCACTGCCTCGATTCTTTCTTCTCGTATCTTGAACTCGGCAGCTTTGTAATTAATAGCCAGGAACCCTCTAGGTGAAATACTATAGCGCTACAGTGCTTCAGTAGACGATCAAAGTCTGTCTTATTGGAATACAATCGAAAGATGGGATTGCCGACAAATACATATATTCGATAGGCATACAGCTAAAGTAAGAATATGAATTTGTTGGAATATTCTATTGAAATCTTATCTGGTGATTATTTAATATTTACAATTAATTCTATAGATAAAAAGATTGTTATACATATCGTGATATATGGAGCACGTCGCAGTTCTAACGATTACGACTGACTATCAATCAGTCCATTCGACGAAACTTCAGATACGACTGCTTGAGGAATGTCCTATGAGTTGTTAACGCATCGTGGGGGCTTAATTAATTTTATAGGTGTCGCGATGGGGCGGGATCAGAAACTCAACACAGGAGAAAAGGATCCCAGATTGTTCAAAGAAGAGCGGCGCACGCACTTCGATCGTGTACATGACATTCGTGCCGAGATTCTTCCTCTTGGTGGAGTTTTAAATGCCAGGACGATCACGACGGCGACGGTGGCGACGGTGGCGACGGTGGCGGCAGCGGCGGCAACGATAGCGGCTCAGGGCTTAAAACACTAAGGTCCACGATGAATCAAGCATTTTCCCATAATTTATCTCCCATCAACGCCAGGAATGAAAGAACCGAGCCCAATGTACCGGAGACGATAGCAATCGGCAGCAGCCACACCGTACGTTCCTTACGACTATGAAAAGCATCCACCATTCAATTTTAATTATTCAAACGGAAACGACCGTGTACATCCATCGACCTTCTTATCAATTTACGATCTTTGAAATTTTCAATGCTCGGATAGCTATGGTCAATGCGTTCTTGTCACTCAGAAGGAATTCTACGGGGTCTTAAGTTACCTCAATGAAGTATACTGCGGCTATAACAGACGCTTATACACTGAATACAAATACGATATTTATAATATATTTTGTTCATCATATTTGTAGCTGGAAGCAGGCACTACACAGATCACAATTTAATCATTTGTTTAATATTGCGGTGTAAAAGTTTCAAAACCGTTTCACATTAACAAATAGAGATGTATGAATACGAAAAAATGCATTCTAATGGTGGATAGTTAGAGAAAAAGAGAAACTTTCAAAAGACAAGAAATCATTAATAAAAGAAACATCACTTTTACTATTTTCGACTTTTCACAATTTTCGTTTAAAAAGTCTTTTTTTTTTATTTGCAGTTATAGATAAACCGCACACGAAAATTGAATTGAATTCAAGAACAAAATTCCATCGTATAGTAGCATCAATCCCCACCAAAAAACAAAACAGAAATTATAACGACTCTATATCAAGGATAATTTCACACAGTGACTACAGAAACCGAGCCAATTAACCCTGATCCCGAGTGGCACAAAAATTTATAAATAATGTAGCAGCACAAAACTGAAAACACACAGGATAAATGGAGGTAAGAAAATGCTACTGCCCATTAAATACTAGTCAATGCCATTATTCCATCCAAACTGCCTCGTTCGCTATAATATACAGGGTGTCTCAAAATTAATGTACATCAACTATACTCCGGTATTCTTTTTACGTGAAACTAGATAATAAGTTGGAATACGAAAGTATCATCCTGCAACTGCAATGATTCAATCGATCGCCTGAGTTACTATTATTCTTTTAATCTTTATTCTTTTATCTCTTTAAATGGATTCAAATATTCATCATTTCACTTTTCATGTAGTACAAAATCTTGACACTCGCTCCTAGCACGCGATTGGTCTACTTCAAGTTCTTGTATCTCAAAAACTTGAAATGTACAGTTGTGTAATTATACAGCATTTCATCCCCTAAATAATTGTATGCAAAAAGTTCGGATCAAGAATGTTCGTTTATGCACATTCTCACGCTGTAAGTGTAATTCAAATTTATAAAGAAGTGCTTGCACATTCTGCAAAACCGTGCAATTGTCCAAGATTGTGTTTCTTCTACTCTCTCAAGTTGCTGAGCAAGTGAGAATGTGCCCGCGTACTATCAACTTTTGTGCGCTCTTCTGGAACCCACAGCTAGTCAGTATTAGTACAGTTATTACATTGTACCATTGTGTCGGGGCAGCTTAAGACTGCTATTCAGTCAGGTATAATGCATAGAAATATGGCATGCATATACAATGCCACGATGTCAGAGGTGAGAAAATATTTTGTTCACAGTTATTCGCATCTGTTTAATATTTTCTTTTTAAATATAGTAACATAGATTTATTATTTCATCAAAACATTAGCACTCGGTTACATGACGACAAAATATTAACTCTAGGCAACTTAAATGTATTTAAATAATCTTCAGCCACAGAATAATGTACGAAAATAAAGCAGACATAATGGTGGCGTCAATAATAATTTGACAGGTCCAAAAGTACTTGATTCATGTCGTATATTTATCCTTGAAGTTAAAACGTTAATTTATCCAAAATCGAGTTCTCCAGTATCTTCATCCAATAAAGAATGCAGACGCACGAAAAGTTTGAAAAAAATAATACAAAAATATATGAATATGATTCCGCAAGAGCACCAATCTCTAAAAGTCTTTTTTTTTTTGCTTTTGCCATCGTCACACCGTGTTTGTAAATCTTACTTCTGTGTATTAAAAGTTACCGAGCAGCCTTAAGTAATATTTTTTAACATTACTTTGCTAAGTAAAGTTTCTATCACGATAAGAGGCTCTATTGTAACCAGTGCTCTTATGAAAGCTTCAAATGAAATATTGAGTCAATTTTGATTCGAACCTGTCAATATCAATTTCCGTAAAAGAATTAAAATCATCAGTCCTAAACTGCCATAGAATAACCCATGAAAAGAGCAATAATTTGCGATTGCCAATGATCTAGTTTGCATCGACCGAATTGATACACGTACCAATCTTTCACATTCGTATCAAACATGCGTAAACCGGGTAAATACTATTATATTAGAGATGCTTATACAACTTCTGTAATACAAATAATGTATCACATTGAAAGGAGAAGTGGCACAATGAACTTCTGTACTTTCGTAATCCCTCTGATAAGTTGACGTTTAAGCCTATTGTAACCGATCAACGAAATTCTGATACCAAATTGTAATACCACAACATCTGCACGCGTCCTGGATATAAACTTTGTGACCACAGTCAGATACTAATCAGTTTTTCATAATAAAATGGAGAAGTAGGTCAAATTTTATCAGGACCTTGACACCAGAAATGTACCGAAATGCTGTATAACATCTAATAAGATCAACCGGCCACATCCAAATCTTAATTCTCTTCCGGCGCCATAAAGATAAAGAAAATTGATTAGACTGTTAATATTTTTAAATAATATATTTTTAATATGTGTAATTTTATATATACAAATGCCCAAATAACCTGCGGTCCTTCTAAAATATAGTACGGAAACATCTTAAATTTTGTTTGGCATTTCTCAACTCTCTCAACGTAACATTTTCTTTTTCCATATGTACAAATTCTAATGTTGAGTCGAACGCGGTCAGCGCATCGTAAATGCTAACAGGGTTATATTAACCTGGACCATTGTTATAGGTTCTTCACGTTAGCTCGCAGCTTATACTTTTAGAGAATCTTAACTAACAAATTAAGGTTTTTTTAGTTGACAAACACACTACGAATGAGCGATCTCTTTTGCAACAGAATGTTAACCGACTCTACAATGACAAAAATGACTAAAATCTTAAAACAGACAGGATTTAATTTAACAATATGACGCTATCCAGCACGTATGCTAGCATTGCTAGGCTAGCAATATGTTACACAAGAAAGGGGTAAATTCATATTTACCTGTTGTGCAATTGCAATATAACTGTGCTAATAACTTAACATAGTCACGCCAGTACACACTAACTCCCTAACTTTGAAATAAACACAAATACAGTACAACCAACATAAAATAGCAAATGTACTATAAAATAATACAACAAATGTCTCTTTCTGTCATCAAATGTCGTAAGTAGTCAAACTTTTCCACACATACTTGCCCAAGTTTTTTAAGCTTACTACCTATAAAAAATTATTCTTTCTCGAGGTGTGTGTAAGAGTCCTACTAATATATTCAAATAATATGTCAGCTGGAATTTCGTTGCTCAAAAACCCTAACAAAATTGTTTGTTGTTATTGGTCCCTTACGTTTTTACCCCCTTTTTTCCTATATAAGCCTAATCCTATTCGAACAAGAATTTTAGCCCCTTTAACCCTTCGACTGCACACATCTTTGGCGACCCTTAAACTGCACACAGGTGCAAATTCGAACCGCACAACTTTGTCGGCTCATAACTTCGCTTAAAATAATAAAAATTTGATATTTTTGTTTATTTGAAGAAAAAAAGGATATGAATATTTTTGCTTCAGCGATGATATGTCGAAAGACATCATCATGTACATAAAAAATGTATAAGATTAAAATCTATAAAATAATAAAATTAAATAAAAATGCTGGCGCGAATTTATACCCGTGTGAATTCCAAGGGTTAAAGCATATACGTCAAGTATGTTGCGTTGAGAAGCTCAGCAACAGAAGCAAGCTTTAGCAACAGTACCGAAGTTGCTACGAATACAGTGGAATTTCGATAACTCGAATCTAATGAGAAACGAAATATGCCTCGAGTTATCATAGTTTCGGCCTATCGGGGTTTTCAAGTTATAAGGATCAAGACCAAGGGAATGAAAAGATTCATAGTCTCATACAGGTTTTTGACTTATAGAAGTTCGAGTTATTCAAGTCCCACTGTACTAGAAGTTGTTGTCGTCTTGGCGACCACTGTACGCACGATCTCTAAATCAAAAAGCTTACTAACAGAAAATTAAAAAACGCAAACAATATCTGATGGGGATAGAAACGCCTCCACCTTGGGCTTCGATGATATGATATGAATATCTACCTACAAGATAGGATGGCGTCGACAAGATACAGGCTAACGGTAAGATAATTTAATCGAATAGAACGTAGTGATTGGAACATAATTGGGACTCGATTTTGTGATGAAAAAAAATTAATAAATTGCTTTAAGTGTAGTATGAGTCACAAGAAAGAAATTGAAGACTGTCAACTAAACGTTTATGAGAACGCGCAAGTAATGAGACCCGATTATGCTGCTAAAACAGGAACACGTGTATGAATAGAAATATTCATAAAAACAATTTATTGCAGTCTTATAGTATGACGACTTTCGATTTTCTTAGATGGCAGGGTTAAAAAAGAAAAGATTATACGTAGGACGCTATTGAAAATTTACAATTATGTTTTCGCATTAAACTTTTCAAATTTAGTGAAAGCTGTCAAAAATCAGCGCTACGAAGAACTTATAAAAAAGGACCTACTTTCGGACTGGATCTTCGGATGCTATAAATACAATGGAGCCAGTTACGGCACAATAAACAGCTTGCTGAGGGTGACACATCAAAATAATGTTATATTAAACATCATTTAAAGTTAAGTGCCAATAATAAATAAATAATTCTTTTTACTATTATAACTTTAAAAATATTTCCCATTATACTGTCGCAAATATGTAAAAAGTGTCACGCGTGTAATCAGATAACTGTTTATACTATTTTGTCAAACGCATATGAATCAGAAGTACAACGGATTCGAATTATAATTTATTAAAACTTATTCCTACTGAACTTATAATTCCCATTTCTCGTGAAAATATCTATAAAATTATGGGATTAATTACTGTGATAATATTGTAGTATATTGTAGATTTTGCTTCAATCAAGCTATATAGTTTACTGGGTTGGTTTTGTATGGCGAATCCAGGTGTGTTCAGCGATCTACAGTATTATATAACCTCGATAATGTATTCTGTGTGGTACCATGATAATAAATATGAACTTATTGCATGTCCATTTTAGCTAATGCAATATTAGCACATTTTCTGTTCTCTCTTTCAACAATCAGAAGTAACTAAGCTTTACGTTTTCGATTCTATAATTGATCCAAAGTAAATTGCGAGGTTTATATGATTCTTATATTGAAACTCATAGTAAAATGATCCCTCAAAAACACATTTTATTCATAGACGGCATTTATTCTCAATCACTAGCAATACATAGTGCGAATAAAGTTCTTGGACTTTTGCCAAATCATTCAACAATGCATAAGCTAATCTCAAGTCAGATTTTTGTATTCGCATGAAACACTTTGTGTCTTGGTTTTATGGCAAGCATTCCCTTTTTTCATTGAATTTCTCATAAGACCCCATGAATAATAGGCTTAAACTTAGTTTTTCCAAAAGGGAGAAATGATAACATATTTACTAAGGCAGCGAAACTCTTTAGTCTTATAGACTATGTGTGTACTAATGCCATTATATGTTAATGAACATATTTAAAAGTGTACATACAGAAAAACTGTATATTGAGAACATATGTTGAACAATAAAGTTGGCGTAGATAGAATCTATGTACATTTTCCCATGCCCTCACTAAGGTATAACTGAGCATTCCCCTAAGATACTAAAACATCTATAAAATATTTTGATGGTAGGAGAGTTTTAACTCGTGATTTAAAGAGTTAAAACAAATCACTGCATTTATCACAAAATTCGCTGCCAGTTATATGCCAGTATAATAAATAAATATGATTATGTCATGGTATAAAGTAATTCAAAATTAAATACTGTTTTCAAAAACTGTTAAATATTTAACAGTCCTCTGATTGTGCCTTATGTAAATTTACATGTACTAACTACACACTTAAAATATACACTTGAACTTACCTGTCAGATGACTCCCGGTGAACTCGAAGTCGTCGTCCTGATCCCAATGTTTGAGGCTCAAATTGGATAACGATGTCGCATTAGCAAACTCTAGATTTGCAAAGTGCCAGTCCAGTATTTGACGATCCTTTGAAGACAAATATACGTCACTGAAATAAATAAAATTGTTATTAAAAAAAAAAGTGGTAAGAATGAAGATAAAAAAGTAGTACCGTGTTCCACTAACCTAGGTGGAGAAGCTTCGAGTTCTTGCAACTTTGCTTCGATTTCTTTTTGCTGTTCTGCAAGTTGATCCCATTCCTAAAACAAGAAATCTTTATTTTCTCATTCTGATGAATATCAATAATATTAATGCACAATCTCACACCTTGCAAGCATTATGGAGATCACGCAATTTCGAACGAAGAACAAATTCTTGTGTGATGTCGCGAGTTTGCGGCTTGCTTTCTGACATTTCTTTGTACTGTTTATTCAGCTCTTCCAAGCGCTCCTTGATAGAAATCATCTAAAATATTGAGAATAGTCAATTGTTTGACGTGCTCATATTGCGAGAAAAAATTATCCTCCATATCCTCTTGTAGTATACAAAGAGAAACAAATTTGCTCACTCTATGTTGATTGGCCGTAAGTCTTCCCTGGAGTGAAAGCACGGAGCGAAGATGAGCAACCTGTCGTTGTTTGACTCCTTGCTCTTGAAGTCGTATTACCCACTCCAAGGCTTGACCCAAAGACACTGGTTTTGTACTGGTGCTCTGCCCTGTAGATCCTGCACTACCTACATAATTGAAGTCCAACTGATGCGATAGATAAGATGTTGCTTCCAATAATCTGTTAAATTCTCGCTCAACCATCTCATCCTTATCTTTAGGTACCTAGAACGTGCGAACAAAAACGGATCGATATTGGAATTCTACGTTGCATCCTTTCATTCTCATTTAGAAACATTAAATAACTTACCGTCTGCCCGTCACTTTCATAAAGTGGACATTTCTGCCGAATTTTATGCAACTCCATGTTGATCTGCTTACTTAATGTTGTTACAGGATTTCCTCCAAGACCAGTGACGACCATAGCACCCAAATCAGCAATATATGAAGACTTACGGAAAGTTGCTATTCGTCCACCTACTCGATCCTTTTAAATTTACATGATATAATACAAGTGTATAATTTGTACTTATATTATTTTTTAACATTATGAAACTTACTCGAGCTTCTAATACAATGACCTCCAATCCAAACTGCTGCATCTGCTGTGCCGCTGCTAGTCCTGCTATTCCTGCACCTATTACGATTACTTTGCCTAGTTTCTTAGTAGGTATTGGCTGAAAAACAGGAATAAATAAATTAAATTTTGATGTAATTATAATCTCAATATGAATATAAGACATGTTTTTATTACACCTCACCTTGAGCCGTTTGAATACCCCAAAATTAATGAAACCATGACGTTCCAAGAAAGCATGAACTCTACGAGCCAGTATATTATCACTATTGTAAGGTGGCTCAATCGATGGTAAAGCATTCTCTACGATCAACTGTTGCTTTGGATTTTCAAGCCAAAGTTGTAACTAAAATATGTGTTAAAAGATAATAAGATATACAATATATGTATGACATTTGATTGAATACGAGATAATTACCAGCCTGTTTCTAATATGTAGAAAAACTTTCTGTGTCTGTGGTGGCCCACTAGAGACATCAGGAAAGCAAGCAGCTTCTGTAGACGTTAATTTATCAAATGGTAATCGACTTTGAAATGCAGCTCCTTCTAATCCATTTGGAAGTTCTTTTACTAAAAATATAAAATTTTATTTGTATAAAATCGTGTAACAATAGAAACAGAAGACAAATTATAAAAAATTCAAGTTCCTTTATATCAAATGTTATACCATGAGGATCTTCATGATCACTGTCTTGTTCATCTTCCTCTTTCGGTTCATTTTTTGTAGCTGAAATGGGAGTAGGTAATGGAACCTCAGGTTCCTTTTTAGAATCAGCACACATTTTTTTTTCAGGAGTACCCATTCCTGTTTTAGACTTTTCGGAAGTATCGGAAGCATTTTCATCTTCAAGTGGATTATATTTCTCCTCCATCTCTCTATATTCAACCTAAAAATATTTAATTAAAAGATTTCATTCACAAGACCAATCTAAGAATCTCTATACAGAAATAAAATGCTGATACAAATTATATTGACTGCAGAACGTACATAATGCAGTGTACTGGACATAACCTTACTTGTATCATTATCTATTATCTGTATCTACATATATTATACATTGATTATATTGTTTATAAATCATACAGAGAAGAGAAATATTGACGAATACAAAAACGGAAAAATGTATGTGATATATTATTCAAATGCAATGGTCAATATTATTTTTCAAAAAGGACCAGGCAGATACGAAAGAGTAGACTTTACACATTTATTAACACAAACCTTTGCTCTCTTTCGGCGACTCATCTTATTAAGATTTGAACGACGTTTCCTTTTAAACTGCCAATGTTCAATGCTGGTATATAATTCTTGTTTGTTTTGAAGCGTCTAGTCGTGTCGTCACGTGCCGGTATACAAATCAAGGTGGTATAAAAGAATGCTAATAGGGAATGGCCAGCTTAAAGGACGTTTCACATAAAGCCGCAATAATACACGGGGTTTTCCATTTACTCCAGTTGACTCGATTCAAAGCCGTATCATTGGTGTCTCGACCACTTTCCGTTAGAGTCTAACCTTAGACGCTATACTACTCGACTGCGCATTGAGGATAAGAACTGTTGTAACGTAAAGCCGCGGTTACATCAAGCAGACATTGTTAATTGAGCTAAGCAGGACGCGCTACGGCGCGCGTATTTTGATTTAACTACAATATTAGGGATAGCGTTCGTCTATACAAAAGATTAGGGATGGTCACTCGAGAAATTACTTTACGGCTCTCTACGCTCTACGGGACGCGCGAAGACATGGAACAGCACCCTTTGTAGTGCCTAGAGCACAGGAATTCGTTTGAGTTTTCTGTCAAGTAGAGGACAATAAATTTTTCTAGCTAACAGGACTCTCGTGCATGGGGACGCTAGGCCTAGCAGGAAACGGACTTAAACAAAGGCGCTTGGTTATCGTCACGTCGATAGCTACAGTACGTGAAACCCAACGTTTTCCGAATGAAAAAGTCTGGTAAAAACCCGTGTGGGAAGACGCTGGGTGCCCGTACAAGACCTTACGGAAGAGGCGGCAACTGAGCAACGACAGGACGACTCTCACCCCCGGAAGGGCAGGGCCATCCCTACCATTGGACATCGAAGACGTCTCATCAGAAATTATACGCTAAACCTTTTTCATATATAAAATTTGTAATCTCAGAAGTTGTAACGCTTTCGAGCAGTAAGCATCAGCTCTTCTTTAATATACCGAACCTTAGTTGAAACTTCAACTCATTTTGGTCTTGTTACTCCGAGTTCTCTCGGCCAATATATATACCTTTCCAACGGCCTTATTTGATAATTCCCGCGCATCAAGAGCCGGACACTTTAGTGTTCCATGGGCGAAACCACCTCACGATTCGCACGAGCAACAACGCCATTTCTACAACGGAATTAGAAGCTTGGAAAAGTAGTACATCACACTGTGCTGAACCACTGAACTATAAAGAAGATGGGATGAGCCCACCGTAGTAAAATCGCAGCTCGAGAGATATAGCATTCTTATAAGGGGATCCATAATTTTCTAAAAGTTCTAGGCAATGAGACTTCTAGTCTTGGCGTCTCATTTTCATGAACACAGTGACATATAGAACTGTGTATACATTCTTTGAAACGCACCGGTGTCTTTCTAATTACAATCAACATGTGGGTTACGAAAATTCGACCCTTCTATTAGCCGTCTTCGTTTCCGGATAAGTTCCCGATAACTTTAACCGGAAGATATCTCCCTTAAATCCTATACCTTTATCCGAATCACAATTGTCGGAAAATGTGAAGAACCAGGCCATTAAAGTGGATTTTCGTTACTTCTAGACTGATTTTTACACATTGTACATACAAGAGTTGACTCGGGCAAAGAGACTCGGCGGGCCATGCCCTGTCCAGTCGGTTGCCTGTACTTGGCGCGAGACTCAACCGAATCTCTTGACAAGAGAGACTTTTTCATACTAAACTGTTTTTGTAGAGTTTTATGTAGAGTTTTATGTTTCTTTCCATTTACGAGAGAAGATGAGCCACGACAGGCTCACGTTTGCATAACCTCTGTGATCCTATTCGTAAAATCATTCAATAATGGATGCTTTTCAAAATTTATTGCGAGTACTGTAGGTCCTGGGTACGTACCCATATTTATTGTCAGTACTACGAGTATCGTTGTGTCCCTGTTTATCTGTATGCAACAGGATGAGACACAACCACGTTCATAGCACTTTGAACGAATATCGGAACAGGCCCCTTACCAACTCATCATTGTATCTGTATTTATTTGCATGTGTTTTACAAAGACACAATAATAAGTTTCCAGCACTCATAGTACTTGCAGTAGGTTTTGAAACACAAGCATTGTCATATGCGACATTTGTGTAGTTCTTATGTCGAGTGGATATCGTGATGGCGCTGTGAGCGGATTCTCTAATGTGAGCATCTTTTTCAAGCTGGGTTTAGATCAAACAAACGAGAACACAGAGTAATGGCTGGTTTCTTCACAACTTTTGATAGCTGTTCTCTAGACTAGCTATCGGAATGTGTGAAGCTATCCGGGTTCGGATAAAGGTATCCTATTCTACGGAGATATCTTTCGGATAAAGTTATGGGGAACTTATCCGGCGATGAAGAAACTGGCCATAAGAAGGGTAAAGTGGAAAACGATGATGCTCACCTATGAGATGCATTTATAGTGCTAACCAATGCTAACGCAATAACTCATTCAACTTCGGGAATACATGATTTTCGCAAATGTCAGTGTAACATGATTTTGAGAATAGAATTCCTGTGCTTGACATGAAACTTGACAAAAATTTCTTTATAAAATAATGGCAGATATTAAGCGGTTTGATAGCATCGACTATGATGCAATCGTAATTTATGCAATTCAAAAATGTTTAATGTTTGGTTGTTAACGAAATGAGAATATAATAATGCTGTTTTAATATTACAGCTCGCTTTCATTATCTGATAATGACAGTGCATAACAGGAAAGTTAAATATCTATATTAATTGGTAAAGTGAAAATAAATTTACAAATAGCAGCTGGTATATTAACAATGGACTAATATGGAAAATTTAGAATTATAATATCTTTGATACCTGATAATGAGAACGTTTAAAAAAATTGTATTTAATTTTGTGAAATCGCGAAATACGTATAAAATTGTGATAAATAATATTTATTAATTAATTTAGCGATGACAAAAATTAAAAGTTTCAAAATATTTTATATTAAGTACGACTTTTGATTAGTACTTCAACTTACAAACAATAAAGAAAAGTTTACATCTTTGGTAGATATTACGTGGTCACTAGCATGTAAAATATGTCTGAAAATATAAATTTAAATGGAATGAGGTATCAACTACGTGTTAGTGGATCCCGTATAGCACAATACATTGAGATTCAGTTTAGAAACATTGCTGATACGTAACAAGTAGATAAATATGTTTTAGCAATGTTTCTACAACGTATCTGAATGTTTTGTGCTGTCAGGGATGTTTTATGAAAAAATTACATTACAAATTCAAGAAGATACATAAGCTTTAACATTTTATTATAAACACTCAACAAATTTTTTTCCATCACATATTCTTAATAAATCAAATGTTGCGTCTAGTACTAATCAAACATCATTTTTAATAAATTTTTGACGTATTATTCATTATTTGTTGCGGTAATTATTACTCCTAATCGTTAAATTAAAACGAATAAATATCATTCATCATATTTTTACTTGTTTTAGAATTTTTAAATATTATATACAAATCTGAATTTCATTGGAGATTTTTTGCCTAACTGCCTTACAGGTAACAACCAATCAACAGGCAAGGAAAGTTAAGATGAGAAACAAGACTTTATTAATTTTAAACGTTACAATATTAATAATATTAATTGATAATATTAAATGATAATGTAGACATTATTTTGTAATTTTAAGCGGAATTTATTATAATATATTTAAAAATTCTAAGAACTAACTGTAACGGTTGAAGCAAGCCCATTGGTCGAGCTAACTGCAACTTGATTGGCTGCTGGCAAGGGCTCTCCAGTCCTATTTAAGAAACGTGCTTCAGTAGACGTGTATCCAGTCGTCGTTGTGCTGTAGTGTAGTATACATTATGAAAATTGAAATTACCACTTTATTGAAAGTCTAGTACAATACCGAGCATTAATCGTCCTTATATTCTTGGTTGTTTGATGCATCAATACAGTTTCTTTTCTACACCTGGAAAAGAAAAAATTAACAGTGATTTGTTACTGTGTTACTCATATGTCGAGATTGACAAAAGAACACTCGGTGCCAGCGTAAGATTTCTTTCCCTTTGTCTCAGCAAACCACGTTGATTACACGTTCCAACAACGTAAAACAACGCATTAGGATCTGACCAACATCCACCCTGTAAGAACAATAAAGAAAGGTAATGCAGTGTTTCATTAACCGTAATTATAACCAGATTATTCTAAAACAATTGTTTTAAACAAAATCCTTCGGGTTAAGCATTTTTGTGATACGATATTAATCTTGTAGTTTAGAAACGATTGTTCTACCTCCGAGTGTGAAACCACCTTTGGACACCGTGAAACTGAAGATGGAAATCAAATTAGAACCGACAGGTTTTGTGATCAAATTAGAGGATGACGGCGCGGACGCGCAATAGCACATGGTTGTGCAGCAGCAGGACGGTGATGAACGGTCATCTAACGTACAACTGATGGGATCATGATTTTCTGCAAAAAGAGTACTTGCATCACCAACGTTAGCTGCATCATCACTTTCGACACCCACTTCAGAAGTCCGAGTGAGTACACAAATTGCAATAAAGTTCGTAGCGATTTAGTAGTGGTAACGAAAGCATTGCAAATAGCTGTGACACAATTGGAATCTTTTGGCAATGATTTCCGTGATTTGAGGACACGACTCAATCGGCTTTAGGGTAGTGAGATGTATACACTTCCAAGTCAATCATTGAAATAACAAATTCCAGCACCATTACAGTCCACTGTTTCAAATCATCAGAATCCAATTAATAACTTATTGCCAAATTTACGAGAAGTAACACCTAGCAATTACAAATGGCTACTTAAGCAGTTAACTTTTATAAATAACTTTATTAAATTTCTTAACGAATTTGAAAAAATTACTTACAAAGGAGTGGTTGGAACAAAACAAAGGGCCTTATTAATCATTGAATATTTTTGGGGTGAAGCAAAGAAATTGATAAGATTTGTCACTTATCAATTGTACGATGAATTACGTCAGATTTTTATCAAAAGTTACTGGAACGTTTATAACATTTTTTTTATTTTATATAAATTTAAATAAATTTTTATTATAAATAACAAATTTAAAAATCGTCAACAGAGGAAACAGAGATCAAGATTCTAGCCTTCACATCTTAACATAAACTCATTGAAATAACATATTAACCACTTAACGCACACTTTTTTTGAAAAAAACTGGCCAAAAAAACAATTTTTTTTATTTGAAAAAATACATATTTGAACCTTATTTTCACTAAAACCAAAAAAAAAAAGATGCAAAATTGTTCAAAATTTAATAGAAATAGCGGATAAATAATAATACTAGTTTTTAATGAGTTATTTTCAATGCTCGAATATTTACGAGTGTGAATATTTTAGCGACATAAAATGTGACGCC
>JARPRG010000423.1:267060-284201 GCA_031001745.1 Hartigia nigra | reverse complement strand
ACCAACCGCACAGTATTGAGTTGGCGTGCGATGTATCTGATAGCGCATCGTCTCTAAGCACAGAGTAACGGGACTTAGAACCGCGTACATTCAAACGCAAATCGCGGTACCGTGGGTACAACATTAAATAAGGTATAATATGACGTTTCGACATTGTATATTGAAAAATGATTGATTCATTTGAAATGATTACATGCTTAATTTGACACTTATGTTTTACTAATTAAAAAATTCTTCGAAGAATAGCTATTCTGGTGCTTCAGTTTTTTCCTATAGTTCCCTTTGGGCTTCTTGTAATTTTCCAGTTGATTTGCCATCCTTTTTATCTTTTTTCCCTTCAACTACATTTCAGCTTCATTAATTTTTCTTCTTTCTTCAGTTTTCTTTGATCCTGTTTTTTTTTTAATTTTTCCTAAATAAGCATCCCATTTCTACCTCATTATTAAAAATACATCAGTTGATGTATTTTATATGTTGAAACGCTAAACAAATAGATATCTAACGAACACATTTAACGAGCGTACGTGAGAGATAAAAAAGAAGAAAAATTTGGCGAAGTAATAAATTTGCCTTCGTAAAAATGTTTTTTTTTTTCTGAAAGTATCGAACATCTGCATGTATTACTTTCTTATGTGTCTTATGTAACAATAACTTTATTTTTAGTATAAATTTTAAGTTGATCGGCTTAGAGTTTTGCTTACAAAAATTTGCACCTATTCAAACGTACACGCATAATAAATGCGTATATCCTATTTCTAATTCTACAAGATACTTTTACATGTTCGAAATACTAGAACGAAGTAGGATAACCAAAACCAACTAAATTCTAAACAAATGGGATTACATCAAAATTCTTATATAAAGTTGTATATGCCAGAAAATGTATTTAAAAACAATAAATAATTAAAGTACAGTTGCTTTCATAATCCACTTGCTTTACTTAAGCAGCCTTACTTTGGCCTGAAGGTCTCTACGTCTAAATACTATATTGGCAGTAAAATTTTGCCAAATAACAGCTTATAAAAAGATTTAACTATCTCCAAAAATTAGTGGAACTGCATTAATTAATCACTTTTCTCAAAATCACGATTGTCCATAATAGAAGCTTTATAAGACACAGTATGTATTGTTAGTTCTCTTTGTCAATTCCTAACTCGAAGCTCCGTTTAAATTTTATCACGAATTTTTCCGTTCCGCAAATTTAACTCACCTCGTTAGTACAACGAACTTGAGAGCCGACACATCGTATCTTCTCTATTTGTCATATGTCTCATACACCCATTCCCTAAAAAGCTTCTAACCTTCAAATCATCTTCCCTACCTACTGTTCCTTGGATTTCGCTTGCCTACTTGCCTGCCTGCTTGCTTGCTTGCTTATTCACTTGCTTGCCAATGGCTCATGGGAATAGAAGCAGATGTGTCTGATGCGGTATGTTGACTGACTCCTTCTCATGTTACTTCCACTAACGGCGTCTAAAGTTGCTGAAGGGTAGGTGAATCCACGCCCCCTTTGACAACACTGTTTGGATGGTATATCTACTACCCGTACGGTGACGCAACTTACCGCTACTACCGATGCATTTTACGAAAGGCACCCCAAAGCCTTCGAAAGCTTTGCTTTGAGAGGGTGTGCCTAATGCACGCGAAAAGGGTTCGGCACTCTTCGCTTCTAGACTCAACCGTGACCTAACACCTACCCCTCCCCCTCCCACCCCCCTTGCATAGGGGATGCATAAGGACTGCAAGTATACTAAAATGTGGGTATAGTATGCACTCTATAAACTTAACAATTCAACCCCACTCTCCTGATCTTAAAATCTTGAATATTTTTCAGTACTCACGCACACCACCTCATCAACTTTCAATTAACTTTTCAACCCTTTTCTTTAAGCTGATGAACAATTGGAGAAGTTGCACAAAAAGTATTCACAGTTTTCTGGCAGTCTGAGGTGTCACAAAGCTCTTGATTCGATCTCGCAATTTTTCACAGATTTCGTGAAAGTGTGGCGTTCATAGAGAAAAAATTGAATAATGATGAAGAATAATAAATCGGTGCGAATTATTACTCATAAAAGTGCCTGAGATTGTATTAATGATCGATCGTAACCCGAGAGACAATTATTAATGAAGAACTTGATTAATATATTATTCTTCAAACTTTCTCCAATCTTAAAATAATAGTGCCTAGGATTAAATGTGGTTATATGAATTTCTGAGGTACTTTGGTCAATCAAAAAAAAATGTTTTTTATCTATTAACGGAAGTTCTATTAATAGCATTATTATCTATCATTATTCTACGATTTTGCTGCAGATTCAATTTTCAAACAGAAGAATGTCCAGTGAACAACGTATATCATAATTACCTTATTCACGTATATTATATAAATCTGCCGTAATCTCATAGTGCATTAATTGATCGGTAGGAATTATTGATGAGAACGTACCTTTAAATAATAATGGAATCGTAAGTAGCTTATTCGCAGGCACGTTAACGTTACCAAGTATAATCGCATTAACGTATCACACTTTTCGTAAATTTTCAAGTATCTAATGAACTGTACTCACTTGTTCCATTGAATTTGCTGTAACATTATTCTGTCGCATAGTCATTGTTTTGCGAACGCTCGAGAAACGTGTAATATCGCATGCAATTTTTACGTGAAAAATAAAGAGGATATCGTGAGGCGGAAAACTGCCCTGGTGTGGAAATGACGATGGGAATGTATCGGACCACGAACGGAAATGAAATCGCCACGACTTTAATAAACCGACGGAAGTCTCGTTGATCGGCAGGAAATCGATAATAGAGCGATACAGGTTCTTTCCTTAAAGGGTGCTTATCGTTCAATTTCACCGTATTAGATCCTCCCCCAGGATATTGAATGGAACGAAGAGTATAGGGTACTCCACTGGTACTCCCTTAAAGGTGAGTTCACATTGACTAGTGACTTCTGTATCAATAGGTTCATGTTGAATATACGGGAATCCTCATCGCCCTGAACGACGTCCTGTTTACGGAAGAGAACCGCTACGTCAGATGAATCTTATTTTCTAGTGTACTAGATTAATCCGGAATATCTCTCGAGTAGCGGCTTCGTGTAACATTTGGTAATCAGTGCATTGATAATAAATGTGTTCTGAAGAAAAATAAACAGGGTATGTTTGCGAAGAGTGCAAAACACTAGGAACGAAAATATATTTAACAGATTTATTGCGATTCAAAACCAAACTTTTTTTTATTCATTTATCCTCTTTGCAATGAAAATGAAATAAAAATAAATAATAGTAATTTTTGGCAAAGTTGAATATTTATTTGGCCACGCATTCGTTAAAAAGATTTTTTGACTAATACGGCAGATCACTAAAGTTCAACTCTAATTCAACTCGATATCGAACTTGGTACAAGTTCAATGATGGAAATACGGCTTAAGGATGTTTGCAATGGACTGCAACGAAGAGGATAGACGCGATGAGGCTGAGCTATGAAGCGGGAAGTGGTAGAGGGTTTGGAAGGAGGACGGGTAGCCCGAATGCCTCGAAGAGCTTAATAATTTCCTAATTTCCAACTATGCTATTGAATTTCGCTTAAGATAGCACCGCCCGGAAAATTCTCTTACTCTTGGAGCTACTTCGTGCTTCCAATATACTTTGGACGTAGAAGTTCTCGATCGGAAACAACTTCAAAAAGTAACACCCTGCAGGTGTTAAAATATCTAATGAATTGAGAGAATTAAAACATAGCGAAAAATGGAGCAACTTTTAAGCATAGCCGAAAGTGTCCAAACAATCGCATTTTTTATCCACTCTTTTTCACATTTTAAATGCGGACCGATGGATCCGCCATTGCGATAAAGTGCGCATGCGTACGCGTGCGTAAACAGAAACACGCAAGATTCACGATAAACAGCAGAATTGATTAGAAAACAAATTTTATAGGAAAAATTCCGTTATCGGATATACCAATAAGATCTGCATCGTTACTGCTAGATTCAAAATTGCGCATGCTCGATATTTTTCTTTTTAAAGGAAATGAACGCACGAAAGCATAGCAATCTATTCTATATTTATTTTAACATTGACGTTTTTCACACTCCGTCCCGTATATCTCTCAGTCGTCTGGTACTATCTAGGACAGCTTTACGCATTAGTACGTATGTATACCTATGAACAAAGTAAGTACGAACGGCATTACAAGAAATAGGGAATAAATTTCTTGAAGATTCATGTACGGCCTAGGGCGAAATTCAATTCAGCCATCGTCATTAGTAGACGACGAACCAGAGTACTCTCTACTTATCATTCGTAAGAGGATAAAGTCACGCTCAATCGGTCTATGGCTGATGTTACGGGGATAACGAAGAATACCAAGTGTATAGCTATGGCGCTAACAGAAGGGAGATTCTACGAACCGTAGGTTATTGTTTATCCGTAGCAGACTCCTAATGATGTATTATAATGACTTTTGATCCCTTCGTGGAGGCTGATATCTTCTAACGGTAAATGAAATTGACATTTTATACGAGTTTCATTTTCGCTCTTTAATTTTCTGTAATTTGATTTTCTCGTGAACTTACAAGATAGACCGTTTATTTATATGTAGGTTAACATTTGTTACAAAGTGGGACCAATTCTCTTACAATTTATTTTTGGACTTATAATATTCAATGGTAGCTTATTTTACTCGACAGATTATGAAAATTAAATAACCAAATAAAGGTAGGACATGAATTATTTGAAACAAAGGAACCAAACTTTTTCCAACCAAGCATTAATGGAGGGATTTTTGGATTTTTCGATTTTTCGAAAAAATTCGTCAAAAACGCGTTATTTGATGAATTTTTAAAAAATTTGCGACCTACTTATCAGGTACACCGAATCACAATTTGAAAAAAAAACATCAGATCAACGGCCACTGACGAGATTGACGTGAAGTATTTCTCAAACTTTTACAAGTGTTTTTATTAGCTTAAAATATGATAAAATAAAGTACAAAACTGGAACTTAATCGGACTCTTATTTTTCTTATAATCCGCATCTGAAATACCTATGAAAAAACTGATAATGAGTAATGGAATGGAACATTTTTTCATGAAACTTCCTACATCTTATATACAGTGAAGTCGGGTAATTAGTCCATTTTATTCTTGAATTTTCTGAAATACCTATGAAAAAACTGTAAATGAGTAATGGAATGGAACATTTTCTCATGAAACTTTTTACATCATATATAGGGTTAAGTCGGGTAATTAGTTCATTTTATTCTTGAATTTTCATTAAAAATAGTGCAATATAATACAAAACACAAAATTTGTTTCTCCCAGCAATTATTTAAATGAGGGCAGAAACTTATTTCTTTTTTAATAAAAATTCGCAGAGTCTAAAAAAGTCGTGTTTCGATTCTTTTTCGTTCTTATCTGCAGTATGAGAACAGAATGAAATAAGTTCTGCTTCTGCCCGGAATACGTAACAAATAGGCTTAGATCCGGGCCAAAAGGATAAGATCAGACTCATCAGGAGCTATTTATTGAACGAGCAGACCTAGATCAGTATGAGAAGAAAAAAATCAGACTCATGAGGGTCAAAATAATACTTATTTTTTGATTGAGGTTAAATCAAAACGCCCAATTTACTCGACTGGTCCAAATTATTGGATTTTACTCTATTTACCACGATAATAAGAGATGCATATGCGCAGGCGTATACTGAATCGATCGGGTTGAAATTTAGAGGAAAAACCAAGTTCTAAATACTGAGGACAGTAATATTTACAGACAACCAGAGTTTTCGGTTTCAAAAAGTGCATGTACAAATTTACCTAGAATATAAAATATAAAAAGTCCTGACTGTGATAAGGTAAAAAAAGTAATAGAAAAATAGAGAAGCGGTCCTTGTCCTATGTTCTACATTTTTCGATACTGATAATTTGTCAACAAGATAATACAAAAAGAACAGCAAACATTCGCTTCAGGTTACAGTGTACAGAAAGTTTTACTTTTATTACCTACTTCAGGCGTGTCTTAAATTAAGTAGCCGAAGTAAATTAATCCATCAAATTAATTGAAAATAAGTCGAGTTTGTCTTAAACGTGAATTAAGATAGATATTTAAGAAGAAGATAAAGCTTTAGAGGAAGCAGCTTACGCGGGCTTAACTGCACTACGATAACGTCACATGCACGTCATACTTTGCTCGGAAACGAAAAGATCAAGAAATACCTGTAACCGGGTCAAACAATAAGTACTGCTTCGAAGCAGTACTTAGCAGCACACAAGCAGGACCGATTGGTCTTCATGAGTCTGATTGCGTTATTCTCACGCTGATCTAGATCTGTTTTTACGATAAATATGTAGTTCCTGACGAATCTGATCTCGTTCTTTTGGCCCGGATCTAGAGGCCTATTTGTTGCGTATTCCGGCTCGTAGCAGAACTCATAAACCTTATTCTCGTACTGCCGAGAAGAACGAAGAAGAATCAAAATCGAACTTGTTTTTTGACTCCGGTATGTATATGTAAAAGGAAGCCACGTGCTTCTTAGCCAAGCTTCCAGCCAAGTCCTTATAAAGGCTAAACTTCATTCGCACAATCATTTTATTTTAAGCTTATAATTCAAGGCTGAATTTCCTTAACCGTCAGCTACTTTTGATAACATCGTAAAACAATTTTAGTTTTTGATTGAAGATTTTCTCTTTATTGCGTTATTCTCAGCAAATGCAAAGTAACTATCACATATTGGCATTTATATTATTTCCTGTTCAGGCACATAATAACAGTTACGTATTTAGGATGATAGGTAATTATCACATCCTTGAATAGATCATTCCAAATGTCCATGTATTAGAAAGATATGATAGTACGGAATTTTTATTTGTTCTTACTATCTTCATCATAATGAAATTGACAAATATTTTGGACTTTTACTTAAAAATATTACTTTAACATTTTGGTGTATTATTTCCATAAAAAACTTCTCAGCATTTAGGCAAATTGAACTTCGAAAGCAAAGGGGGCTGTATCACAAATCAGTTTTATTCGTTTGTAGTCAATTCAATAACCAAATGAAAAATGGGCTTGAAACAACAGTAGTGCATCTGTTGTTAAGCGGCACTAACAAAGCTTTAACCACGGTTACACGCTCAAAGTCTGACCGCGGCTATGTCGATAAAGCTTTTGGCAAACCAAACTTGTAACAGTCGCCATTTAATTTGCGAAATATACTCAGAACGTGATTTCGATATTTCGTTCGCAGTTACATCATAAAAATAAGTTAGGTTAAAAGAATTAATAGAAAGTATATATGTAAATACTCGTGTATTTGAATTTGCTGTACTCAAATACTATATACGAATATTTTGAGAACACACAACTAGAGTATAATGATTTTTACGTGAACTTGCTAATATTATAAAGGCTCCTAGTGTACTACCATTATATGCTATCAGACTGAACAGTTTCTCGTTTAATTAACCCAAATCGAAATTTCGTATTAATCGCGTTTTCCAAGCTAATTTTCTACAAAACAGCATTATGCTTATGTTAAATGTGATTTTACAAAATATCCATTAAAATATACAGTTTCTTCAGTATATATCATCTGTGATGATTAAAGATTTAACACAGTTGAAAAAACAAACGGAATTACTTTTCAAACGTTCAATTAATATAAGAAATAAAAAGGCTCATCGTCATCATTGGTAATGCTAATAATAATAAAGAAAGCATGACGAAATCATTGCTCAAAAACTTTTCCAGCCCATAATACTCTTGCGGTAGTCGTTTTATGACTGAATACTGACTATAGTATAGTCAAATGTAGTGAAGTGAAAAATTCAAGACATAAATATAATCGCGGACTGTATCTGAAATGATAAGAAGTAAATCATAAGCTACAGCTCCAATAAAAGAAATTCGACGACTAGCTAGTAAGAATCGTTCTAATAGTACATATTCACTGGATGGACAGAAGATTCCATAAGACTCAATTAACTCATGTAGACATATCTTATTATTATTCAACAGAATGGATGATATAGCCATAAAAAAATCAGAGCTGAAAAAAATCCTGATTTCCCTAACTACAATTTACCCATTATAACTTTATTTACCTATAATTTATTGAAATAAATTATATGTCACGACATCAATATAAAGCGATATCAAGGTATTCGTACTTCATTATTATATTGTAACTTAATCAATTATCTTATATGGCTGTACCGACACATTAAGTTCGTTCAATAATACAGACCACAGTGAACTTATTGATATGTTATAATAAAGAAATAAGTAGAGAACATATTTCGACTTCACAAGAATCATTTGCACCTATTATAACCGCTTGTATGACTAAACCTTCTTTGTGATCGTAACCAGCTTAAGATATAAATAGAATACATCGCACTCAGGATTTCAAGTATCCAGTAGAAACCCTTAATACAATGTGTTCGGTGTAAACTAACCAAGGCCCAACCACATGTACAAAATCCATGTTTCCAAGGACATAGTGTGGGCCGTATTATCTGTGGCCTGCTGCCCGTGAAACAATTAACCGCAATAGAGATTTGAACCTACGATCTTCTCGCTTGTAGGCTTTAAAGAATACTAAGGAACATTTTTTATAATTCATTCCTTATTTAGAGTTTATACAAAGGGAAATAATAAAATAACATTGTACGTGAAGAATAGCTAGGTAAATATATATATATATTATTATATTAATATCACAATAAGCCATCAAGTATTTGGCAAATTATACGATTCAAGGTGAGCTTGACGCAATGGACTTCTTGTTATTTGATTATTCGCAATGGATTAAAAGCAAAATGAATAATGTTGGTTTAGGGGAAATTAAAAGTTACAGGCTTTTTAATTGGTAGAAATGGACTTCTTCGCCAACGTCGTTGTTGTGATTTTGCTTAAAAAAGTTATATTATAATAACCGTTGTGATTTTCAGTATCGTCCTTTCTTCCAAATTGTCGCTAGATGGCAGCTTCTTTGACGTTCACAACCAGTCATACAACTTCAGAATTTTTAAATAACTTTATTCTTTAATTACGTTTTATTCCAGGTTGTGACGTTTTTAGTCATTTATAAATTATTATTCTAAAATCAATAATTTATATTAACGGTACGAGTCCCATTTCTTTTTTTATAATTATGAAAAAACCCCTTGGTCTCCCTCTCTTCTATCGAAATATAACTTTTATTTAACACTTTCGCGACGGGTGCCGTCTATATACGGCAGTCACTTGGTGCATCACAGCAGCTGACGCCATCTACATACGGCAGTCACTTTTTGGCCCACAGAGGCTGACGCCGCTTATACACTGTTGCGAAAAGTGGCGAAGTATGATACAGGTGCGCCGTCGCGAAAGGGTGAATACCAGGAAAAAGACTGCGTGTGCAAGTTTATCTAATCGCTGTTTTGACATATTGAGAATATCTAATTGTTTCCTACAATAATTTAGGAGACCTACATTTGTTCTGTATTAGTCTAGATGATCGACGTTGCGTATATAAGAGTATTATACATTAATTATATTAGCAGCGTACATAGAATTTACAGCTGTCGTGGCTTACTATTCTTTCACCAACCCCGAATCCAAAATTAGCAAAAAATAATTGAATCCCAAATAAAAATATCGTCTGTCGATAAACAAAAGCTTCGTCACGTGTGGCGGAGTGTCTGAAAAATAAAAAAAATGAGCTATGTAAGTATAATAATAGTTACTGTTTATTGCGACAAAAAGCTAGTATACGGTAAAAGAGTTTTACCACAATGAATAATATTATAAAAATATAATAATATTTAATTATATGACAATATATAGCTACATTATCTAGTACTCAAAGCTGGTATTAGCATAATAGATTCGTTAGAAATATTTGTTCGATCCTGAGTCACCACTTTCTATTTTCATACTTATAATTACATGAATATACCACCTTAATACTTTTGTTCGACTCTATCCAAATAAAAATCTTCACGAGAAAGGAGGGGTGAAGATATAAATATGGGTTCTTAAGGACCTGCAGATTATCAGAAACTTTTTCTTGAACAGAACGCTCGAGAGAAATTGAAAAATTCGAACCGCCTAACTTAGACGTCACGCGAAACCCTACATACTTAATCCTCCATAAAAATATCTTTTCAGTATGACTACAAACGATGATGGAGGATGTTGATAAATGACAAAAAAGCTAATGCCTCCGGGCTGACAAAGAGGACTCCGTTTATTGACCGGAAAGGACGTACCCTATGTGTTCGATGGTGTCTAATGTCAGATGGAAAATAGGAAACATATATATTTAAATCGTCCAAATTCATCATCGTATTGTGACGTCCCGTTTCGAACGATAGAGGATGAGTCAAGTTGTTTAATTTGTAACGGAGCTCAATTTAGTAAAATAGAAAATTCCTCGTGTGTGCGACTGTCTGCCATTTTGATTAAAAGGAAATGAGCTTAGTCTCATATTGGTTTAGGGTCCAACTCAGCGATGTTGAACTTTTACGTATTACTTATATTTACAGTCCTGAGTCAATAGTCAATAATAAAAAGTATTCCTGATAGATTATAAGCGAAATTTTCGTTTATGGGAGAGAGTCAGGATGACAAATGAAAAAATCATCGATTGAATTCGTCGAAGGTATAAATGTTCGTACTAGAAAAATATTTGTTCTTTCTTCTCGAGGAAATAAAAAATAAAGTAACTCAAGCGAAGAACGAAGTGGACCAGCAGCCTTCGTTTGACGCTTGAAGAAGCTTCAAGACGATTCGAGCCGACCAATTTAAATCCTAGTGTGTCCTCGATTCTTCGGAAACACACCGTGAAACGATGTCTAAAGGCAAAGAAAGGATGTCAAACCGAGTAGTGTCCTCTCGACGAAAGAAAGAGCAGATGGATAAATGGAGAAATCGGAATAAGAAGAACGGAAACGAGAGCGGAAAGTGAAGGGATAAGAAAAGAAGAAACGAAAGAAAATGTGGGAATCCTTGGGAAGAGACACGGGGTCGTTCGATTTTTTACCTAGAGGAGTGGGTAGATATCCTTGGCCTAAGGAGCAAAGGTCTTTTCACGTATCGGTAAACCGGTCACGGTCTGTACTAATTACTATTTCTAGCGCGCACCATCCTCCAATAAGACGGAAATGGCACGTTTATTGAATTTATGGTATGTGCGCGCCACATTAAATGTATATTTCGAGTCAGTCCGGATGCCAAGATGAATGTAGTGGTTATGGGTGCGCCGAAAGTGTTGGAAAAAAGGGGATCCGAAATACGGAAGAAAAAGAAAAGCGTAGAAAGAAAGGAAAAAGATTGAAAGAAAAAGAGTCGGTTAACTCGGTTACGTATAAAACTGAAAATGATATCTTTGAAAGTGTGGATTGGGATTTTTATTCCCATCAGTAAAAATATAGGAGATATATATTCTTTCAGGAATATCGTATTCCAGTTAAATTAATACAAAGTCAGCGGTATTACGTCTGATAAAAAAAGTCTTGCTTGCACAAGACGCTATTACCTACAATATTTACATTTTGATATAAAAACTTACTGCAATAACCATACTGCAGTAACCATAGTCCACGAATTCATTGTTCTTTTTTTTTGACAGATCGAAAACGAGGAAGCCTCTAGCAAGTTACACGTGGTTCTACATACAATCTTCGATACAAGGTATGCTAGCGCATGGTTTTGGGTTGAAACATATTTTGTTTTTTATTTAAGCAAATATTGTAATATGTACTTATGAAATCAAAAAGGTTTCTTTGTTCAATTAAGCAAGTAAATAGAGTAATATAATTATTTCGCAAGAGAATGTTTCACGGAGACTTACATGATTTCGGCTAAAAAACTATATCATCAAAGGACTGAAGATGTGTAGGATTAGGTTGATAAATGAGGGATAGCGAATTCAACTGCGTAGAACATTCGTGTATACCTATATTTCTTAGCTGTACACAAGTGTATATATGTATATATGAGAGTTAACACAAAGCATAGAGACTCTGTCAGAAAGGCAGGACTAACGTCTCAGTTTGCTTGAGCGGTCGCTTTACAGTTTGTTTGGGCTAAGTTGCAACACGCTCAAGGCTAAATATAGGAGTAGTAGGACGAAGTGCTCCTAAGGTGGAAATGCGACGGGACAGTGGTGGTGTTGGTAGTGTAATAGGGTGAAATAACGGAAGTACAAAGGCTGAAGATTGGTATTATGGCTACGAATGAAGAACGTGTTAAAGGATGGAAAAGCAAACCTCTTGCCAAGAATGTTGCACGAACTGCGATCTAGTACCATGGCATTTCAGGAATAGTTATTTGATTAAGTCTGATTGTGTTTGTCTCGAAACCCACCGCGATGTCCCTTATACAAGGAAGTCTGAACCCTAACCCTCGAGCCACATCCCTGAACTTCGTGCTTTACCTAACCTAAACTAAATTATTTAATAGCCCGGAGTGAAATTAATACGGAAGCATTTTCTCTCTCTATCTCTCGCCCTCCCTGTGTTTATACATACACAGAATTACACATGCAATACAGTTACGGAAAATTTCAGTGACGAAATATAATCTTTTATGAAGATACCCACTTCAGAAAATATACATATAATTATGGGGGCTATAGATTTATATTAATAAAATCAGTAAATTGTCATTAACAACCCTTCGTAATCTAATGACATAAAACGTGGTTAAGTTCGAAAAAATTATTGAAATAAAAGCTTACGGTAAATCAAGTAGACTTCATCGAATACACAATAAAAATTCTAACGAAGCAAAAATATATTTACTGATATCGTAATACTGTAATCATCATAATAAATGCGGACACGTGTACGAGTAACCCATCCAATAAAGATGGCGATCCTGCTGAAAAGTGTGCCTCAATTTGAACGGGAAGTCGAGGTCGACAACCCAAGGAATCTTAGTGACGTAAGGTAAGAATTTCGGAATTAGAATTCCCCGTCAGCGAGATCATCCTCCCTCCCTTCACATCTCGTTTCACCCCCTTCTGCCTCATGATTTAAGACACAGCACGAAGTCACCCCCGGTTCCGATCCAGTATCGTTCCCCGACCCTGTATGCATCCTCAGTGATGACAGGGCGTTAGGGGAGGTTGGTAACCACTTATAATCAGAAGATGGGGATACGGAGATATTCGTAGATAGTAGAAGGTTAGGGAATTTATTGTATTCATAAATGTACCTAAACGAGTAGATATAAGCGGTGGAGCAATAATACTCTTTGCATGTGCGGAATGGCGCGCAGAGCGTCCTGCACTCTGCTGCATCTGCGACTTCCAATAATGCACCGGGATCCACCTATGGGATTATGACTGTATCCTTGCGCGATACACGCACACGGTGCACTATGAGTTTACCCCCAGCCCTCACCACTTTCATCCCTAAACCACCCCCAACATGCACGGAAGTATCCAATCCTCACCTCTCTGGTACATGACATTGCATCGTTCGATTATATGATGTCGGTAATGCGGCGCTCGTGCTTATCGACATTGTATCCTTCACATCGCTGTGCATCTAACAATCACATCCTCTGTCTATTTGTCTCTCCAATATGCTATACCTTGCATAGTAAGTTTCCTGAACATATGTAACCTAACCCTTTCCTATTGGTATTTCTGGTGGATTCTCATCGATTACAATAGAAATGCTGCCTATTTGCATAAACCAAACAGTCGTTTGCAAAATTGTTTCGCGTTATTGCTATGCTAGACATAAATGTCCTGGGTTCGACATTCGTACCCTTTGTTTCGAAGTCAATGAATTCGTTTCGTGCTTTTCTTTCGAAGATCTTGAATGGAAATTGCGATTAATTAAGGATAACTTTTTGATAATTTATTGTATTTTTCGTGTGAATCGAGAAGCTGTGCCGTATTTGGACACTGAAAGTTTAATAGAAATTTTAGGAAATTCGCGGTGAAAGAGTGCTCTGGATAGATTTGGGGACAGCAATGTGGTTTTCGGATTGTGGTTAAAGAGTGTGAATGGTGCCGGTGGGCTGGTAGATACCTTTAAAAGGTAATGGAATTAAAGTAGAAGTTTTGAAATCACGTGTGGCGCTGTGACGTGTTATTTGGAAAACCCATCAGGGAACAATAAAAAAAAAACAATATTATACTGTAAGACATGACAAGACGACGCCATGCCTCTGATAGACAAAATGTATTAATTGTAGAAAAAACACTGATGTAAATTAGTTATTTGTTTACTCGATATGTAAGTTGAACATTTTTCCCTATAATAAACTTACAGTATAAACTATATTTAACAGTGCTGTATGCTTTATGTCGCACACGAAGCGCTCGTGTTGATCTAGTAGAATAAATCCAGCAGTAAATAAACATCTGAAGTGGGAATGGTACTGATCGCCAAACTCCAAGATGACGGTGCTGCCCCGCGTGGTGGTAAGCCGTGGAAACACACGACGATACTTTTGCACCTTTGTATGACATCACGCCTTAGCTTGTTACGTTGGAACGAAAACAATCCCTGTACACTTTTCGCAACAGTACTTAACGATCCGTTCAGAGTACAATGTGATTACTAAGGCGTTACATCTCACACCTATACGATTCTATTTCATATAATCAAATAACCTTATAACCATATAATCAATACCTTAACTATTTAAAATCTATAAACAAAACATAATTATCCAACACAGTATTCATATTTAATATTATATCGATAATGAACAATGGAAAATATAAATAACAGAATAAACCTGAATTATGTCGAGTAACACTCAAGAAGGTTCAAATTTCTAATTGCAACTTGGTATATTGATTATTGACTAAGGGTCTGTTATCAGTCGATATTTCGGAATTTTAAGGAAGGGGTTCTATACTGACGAATCATAAATAGTTCGCGACTCTAAAAAGGGAATCAGAAGACGCAATTGAGCGTTATAGTGAAATGAAAATGCAGTGCAGCATGCCATAAGGAGTGGAGCATTTCCAACAATGCTATCAATTAAAGTATGACGTAATGTTTGCTCGATGTTCTATTGATGAGATCCCTCGATTTATGGGGCCTGCTGGATACGAATCCAGGAGAGGCAGCGTGATCTTCGATGAGTCGTGATCCGACTATTGATCATGTAATCGCAACCTTTACGTCTGCTAATATAAAAAATCCTAATGTACTTGGGCGCCTAGGAAAAGCTTCCAAGAGTAGCGGCAGGATCTGCATTAAGTCGAGAACCAATTCATAATCAAATGGCCACACCCTTGACATATTACTTGGATTTTCAAGACCTGAAAGCGTCCGTGGTACCGTATCACAAAGAAACTGAGGAAAATGCACTTTTATCATTTTTTAATATTTTTAACAAATTTTTTAATGCCAATATGACAGGTATGTGAAAATTGTCATATGAAAGTAAGTTTTTTTCGGAGCAATAGCTTCACTTCAATTTATTCTTGAATTTAAATCTTTTTTTTCGGCCTCTACGAGGAAATCTATTGAGGATTTTAATATGACGTATAGAAAAGGAGGAACATTTTTTTTTTTTTCATTTATACCAATTTCATAAAAACACCCGCCGTCCACTCAGTCCTTTATCCCTTTATTTGTTTTCTTCACTTTGACGTCGATACCATTATCCTCTTTCATCAGTCAACCGCAAGCTGAACTGGTATAGCTCACGACTGATTGCAAGTCCTTTGAAATGTCCCGTAATCATGCTGTACTCTGTTTCATTTTCCTTTGCTTCGCGTACGTTATATCTGGAAAAGTCAATAAAAAAAGTATACCACGTATCCAAAGGAAAACTCATTCACTGTACATGTAATCTGTATCATTGGCATGCATATTACTATGTTAATTTTGTTGGAATAAAACTTCTACATGCGAGATATTTGTAACTGATCCAGGATAGATATTTTAGAAAAAAAATGTATATGCTTGCATTTTTAATTATTATATTTAAATTTGAAAATATTTAATAGGGAAGTTTGCAACTGTTAGTCTATCAGCGCTGAGCAGAAAGGAGTCAGGAATCGAATGCTTTTCCCCACTTACTATTGTCTTTCTCATACCCATTATTCTTTTTAGGTTTATTTGCATTTTTTTAACATTGTTACGTCTAATGTACCTGCGAGGCTTCTTAGAATCTATTAGGAAGTTGTATAAACTTCCTACTGCTTCAGTCGTTAATAAATGGCGAAACTCCTGCATAAATTTACCCTTATTTATTTCGTAGCAATTCAGCCACTGTTAAATCTTACGTTTAACCCCTTTTAAGCACGTGGTCTACGATCGTATACCGTTTCTCTTTTAGGCGGGAGAATTCGAATTAGGAGTATGTACGTAAAATTTATTTGAACACTGGCCATTAGCCAAATATCAAATAACTGAGTATAATGTTTTTTACATACTTAAATACAGTATAATAACCGTATTAGTTACCTAATTTAAAAGAAAACATGAAAATTGACTTTTTATGTAATAATTAGAATGATCTACAACCGTAGACTACGTGCAAAAACTCGTCAATGAAATACACGTGTGTAGCAAAAAGGTAATCGTTTTTTCAATTCAATTTAAACCATTTAATCCTTTAAAGACCGAGCGCTCTTCTCACTTGAGGACGACGCAGACGTTAAAAAAATTGGAGAGCTTATACGTATGTGCCAGTATACGTTATTAGTGTGTGGAGTGGACTCCAATTAAGTCTATGATAAACAATTAGTACTACAGCATTTTTAAAAGATATATAAATAAAACATTTAAAGCTATAGTCTGGTCCCACACTTTATCAGAAAAGCGACGATACGTGTTGTTTGGTCTTTAAACGATTAAAGGGATACCGTACTTCTTTTTTTTTATGTACGAGAGATTTACGTGGAGTGGACTCTGATTAAGTATATGATAAATAATTAGTACTGTGGTATTTTTAAAATATATATAAATAAAACATTTAAAAGTATAGTCTGGTCCCATACTTTATCAGAAAAGCAGTGATACGTGCTGCTTGGTCTTTGAACGATTAAGGGGATACCGCACTTCTTTTTCTATGTATCTCGAAGTGATTCACCTGACCAGAAGCTCTAAGCGAGGAAATATCGTACTCATTAATCGAAGCACAGAATTCACTGTCGCCAAATGTCTTCTTTGAC
>JARPRG010000423.1:233528-256969 GCA_031001745.1 Hartigia nigra | reverse complement strand
TCTCGCCGGATTACACTATTTACCAGTCGCTTACTCCGACCCTCTCTACCACAACCTACAGCCTGAGCGGCCGTGCAATTTCCGCAACCGTTCGCGCCCGTTCATGCATCCAATTGCGTTTGCCGATTTCACGCGTCCCCAAAAATCGACGGCTCTCGTTCGTGCCTCTGTGCCGCTTTGGTGGAGACGAGGGCGACCCACCTCGTCTCCCAGGACATACCGGTTGGTCGGCACCGGTGAAACAAAAGCTGACTGGCGCCCAGCCGTGACTTGCGGATGCATGAGCGAGGATGGACGGCAGAAGGTGACGTTTTACCGATCCTGATCTCGCGTGGTTAGAAAATACGTCACAGGACGTATCAGAATCTGCAATCGACTTTATGATAAGCTGCTGACTGATGACTATAGTATATTCCCTTTAAATTATTATATCAAAAAAAGGCCTTAAGAATTTTCAAAAATTTCTCTGATGACCGTACACGTATCATTTTTCTTAACATGTAAATTGATTATTTTATTAGTAAAAAAAAACCTGTCTAAATAATCGTTGAAAATTTGTGTGTTACTCTATGTGAATAATAGTACGACACCACGTTCCTGGTATCCACTACTATCTAGCATAGAGTGACTTTGATAAATGCAAATTAGCCGTGTAAAGCTACGTAGAAAAGCCAACAGAGCTAGCTGGTCCATATAACGTTTCGAATTAAACGCGTAAATCTGAGTGCACGCGAGCCAGCTGGCTCGGACTCACCTCTCGTATTTTATCGTGTCCTGTGAACGCACATTTAACCACTACTCGGCGAGTGTAATACTCGGGACGCACGGACGTACAATAGGATAAAATAAAGACGCTTGAATAACGTATAAATGCGCTGTAAAATCTCCAATTTGAACAGAGTACAAAGGATTACTAGTATTTGTCCAATATTTATTAAGCTCTTGAATAATTGCTAAAGTCACTTTCTTGGTTGATTCATTTCACAGAAGTTGATTCATTTAATTTTACTTAATAATGAAAATTTCGCGCCTGCTTTAAAAGCGAATATTATCTTCTACGATGAAAGTGATGAACTCCATTTCGTTATTGGTAATTGCTCATCACGTACCATTAATGCTACTGCATTTTGAAAAACTACTGTACAGAATTATCTTTTTGGCTTCGTTGCTGTTCTTGTTCGTTAAAAATATACAATTTATGCTGAAAAACTAGAAAACGATATAGTACGTATAATTGAGTGAAAATGTTCTATAGGATTTTTGTATGACGTGATAAATATATATATTTGTTAAAGTGACTGAGAAAGTGCAAGTGGAAATTTAAATTAGAATTTTCAATCACAAAAATTTAGTTACATAGAATTGATGCATTATCTTTATTCGACTCAAGTGTACGAATATTTGTATAAGTTCAAAAATTTATTGAAATGCCACTTTCGAAAATAATAATTGCGTAATGAAGGAATAAGATACATGCAACATGTTTGCAAGAGCAATTTTTAGGTACAAAATTTGCATGCATCTTATATTTTGATTTGTCAATTATTTAGCATAAAAGTATCGTGCAAGTAACAGTGCAATTTGCAAAAATCTGTGCGGACTATGTTTGCAACAGAATTTATCATTATATTCTTATAAATTACAATACTCTATTCTGAGGTTAGAAAGTACTCGTACCCTTATACCCTTAATACTAGAACAATTAAATCCGTAAAAATGAAGGATTTAATGTAATAGCATTAGGTATACATTCAACGCTGGCTGTTTTAGTATTAACGAAAGTATTATATGAAAATATTTTCGGGGCTTAGGAGATTAAATGTAATTTACACATTGTCATGATGAAGTAACTAGAAATTCTTTATTATCTTGTCATAAATGAAATACATTGCGTTACGGTAATGGGTGACGTGCCAATTACTAGCAACATTAACAACTATTATTCACCTGAGCTCCCGTCGTTTACAGGCAATCGGAAACTCGCGCCACTTTAGCAAAACTGACATAGACTTCCCCGATTCGAATTAAACTCAAAATATAATACGTAAATACTTGTGTCAGATTTAATAAAATTGTCAATATAATTAATATTTTCAAAATTCCCAAGTCATACTGTCAACGAATTGAGTTTGATGAATTTTCGAAAAGGTGCCAATGAATTTTCGGATATTTATAATCGTAGTAATTGACAAGAATAAAGGATAAATATAATACTTTTTTTGATATCGTTCGTATGTGATACTCATATCTGACTATTTATAAAATCAAAAGATTTTTTCTTAATAATTTTTTTGTAAGTGACTCGTGAATGCCGAATTCGGAAAAAATCTTAAATGAAAGATTTGACTACGTAAAATTTCAGCCTTTCTAAGAGTATCCGTGTGCCAAAAAGATACACTGTGTTATACCATTAATTTTCTTATCTCTTCGGTGCATCTTTACTCGAGTGATTGGCACGTGCGTAATTCGGGAGCGATCATGAATAATTACAGTAGCATAACTCTTTTCTTTACCATACTATCCAACACTTTCTAGTCGATTTGCGCTAAAAATATAAAAGCTCGTCCTTTTCGCTCTCGTTCATTCTCACCCAGATACATACACATACCTGTCTATATAATCATTCAGTCAATCCTATTCATTCTCCATCTTTCGTTTCTTATATAATTTTGGCATTGCCACACCTACTGCAGTCAGCCGGCTTATGTTAGTTAAAAAAATGTTCGAACTTCCGGAAGCTTCTCAGAATTCGATCTTTCTTCGGTAAGTTTATTACGAAACGTTCGACATTATTGTTTCTAGAATTCATCTGGTAATTTGAAAGTTACATTTTCTACAAAACCCTTTTTTTTCGGAGGGGAATTCTTTTTTTATTTCCTGTGTCACTGGTCCAGTCGTGGCAATCTGACTGCGAGAAATCAATTTTGAAAAACGAGTTTGCCACATTTTTGTCATCTAAGCGAATCGACTGTCGCGTACTTCGCGATATACACTGTAGTACATTATATATCTATATATAATATAATATTATGCAATAACATAGAATTATGCATTTATGCAATATGCACAACTTCATTTCGAGGCAAATATAACACAGAGTCGTTATTTACTTGAAAATTCATCGCAATCTGCGATTATACACTAGTGGAAATTTCTCTTCCGATCCTCGATTTATGAAAAGAAATCTTTACTAGGGTTTATTAACTTAAAAAAAAAAAAACATTAAAGTACAGTCATCGCTCTGCTTTACCGACAAAATTGAAATATCTTGTATTTTGTAAGTTTCATATATTTATAATAAACAAGAATTTCTTGTATCGAGTCATTGTATGTATGCCTTATACATAATTACTAAAAATGAATACAATAATCATTTAATCATACTATCCTTAATAAATTATATTTATTTTCTTCTCCTCTCATAGGGATTATTAGCAGTACTGAAATATTCCTCGAAGTTTTGTTTTATTACATATCAGTCAACTTAGTGGGAAATTTGTTTGTATAAATAAAATATTTAACCAGGAGAAGATTTTACATCCGCATATATTTCTACTTTATCTTGACTTTCTTTTCATTTACTTCCTAAAATGCAATATATCCAACCTAGTAGAAAGCTTCGCAGGACAAAGATCAATCACTATCTACACAATTCGAAACTATCACCAAATACGGAAAGCTAGTTCATTTATTAGTATTTACAAATTAAACGGACACTTCCGCGTTAGAATTCGAAGACCTGGTACTACGTTGTGTACCGTGTATATCTGTAACGTGTATTCTGTATTTACATATTATCATGAAAAGAAATTTTTCACTCGATGGGTGTATTTATTTTCTTGTTGAATAATTTCATTTTTTTTTATGATTGACTCGTTCGAGCGTCACATAAAATTTGCGACTTACAATTCACGACATTAATTAACTTGTTAATTGCAGTTCTACAGTGCGATTTTTCCAAAGGAAAAAAAAATTGAATAATGGATGTGATTAAAAAAATATATATATTGCGTTACGCTAATATATTTTGTAGATGAATTTAATATGCGAAATAGCTTCTTTGGACACCAAAAACAAGAAAAAGTTAGACGTGGGCAAAAAGTATTTAAAAAATTATAGCAAAACACACTCTTATCAGATTCGCAAAGCTTTTAGCTCTGTGGTCTGAATCTTTAGTATGACGCATAGAATGTATGCGAAAATCCACTGTCAATCAGAATCCGCCGTAATTTCGCGTGCCAGATTCAGGATTCCAATCAAAATGGAAATTCTAACGCTTCCGTTTTATGCAAAGCAATTGGATTGGCTTCCAAGATCGATCGCGAATAAAAGTTAATGACGCTCTTGCAAACATCTTTTACGCCTTTTTCCTCGAATATTCTTACATTGATTATTTGCCCGTTACCATAAAAACGTCTACTTGTCTTTCGCACGATCATTTAAAAAATTAAAATTCGCTCGCAATTATCAGAAGACACTCCTTCATTTGGAGTATGTGCCGCAATTAATCTAATAAATGCTATTTACAAACGAATTGCCCTACACATATTTTTCATCAAAGTCTTCAAATATATAATATAGTTCTTTATATCTGGTGAATATAATTTATACATTTTTACAGCAACAAGCGCGATGGCTTGCCAATACTTGTTCGTACGAAAAAAAAAAGAAAAAAAATGTAATCACTTCTTATCGCGTAATGCAAATGGGACACAGAAGTTCTTCAGTGTCCGCTCTCGCAGAATTTTCCATCCGCCTTGTTCTTCTCGTAATCACGATATCCATCTGACGAGACACTCGGCAAGATGTCCTGGTATATTGTGTGATAATTGCAGCTGAGTTCGAGAGGTTCCAGCGGCCAAAGGTCTCGGCTGAAACAGACAAATTGAATTTGAAATTAGATAATGGGCGGGTAATTGAAAAGGACGAATTTTGAAATCAGTATATCGTATCAATGTGAAGTGAGTATATAGGGATAATTAATTATACAGGCTGAAGTTCTCTTCATTGAATTACGTCCCTTCATTGTGTAGGTACATATATCCTGTAGCCATTTGTCCCTTTTACTGATTCTGTAGATTCACCTATTGTAATTGTTCGGAAAGGAACACTTCCTGAGTAGCTTGTTATAAAAGCAGAAGGTTTTCTCAATGGGGAATCCAATGGGAAATAAATGGGAGCTCCACTTTCGTCTCTGACATTTTCACTGAAAATAACACTGGCTTATTTTTAACTCAGAAGGGACGGAGAAAATGGTAAAAAAGGAAGTACGATTGAGTGCTATAGAAAAAAAAAAATGAAAGAAAAGGAGAAGGAAGACTCGAGGCGAATTGTTGAATTTTCTACGGACGCCGTCACGTGCTGTCATCATCCTTGCCAGCCACTTGTATTTATTCAATCGAATATAGGAATTGCGAATAAACATTAAGCTGCACGATTTAAAAGGGTTATTCAATTTTTCAAACGTAGAAGTTTGACCTCAAGCTCATGATGCAATGCATAAGTGTGCTCGTATATTACGAATATACATATTTGTTAAAATAAGTATATGGTATGATCTAAAAAATCTATTGATATTATTATATACTTTAAATATTGATTTATAAGAGGTAACAAAAGGTATTCACTGACTCCGATTTTCTACAATCAGAAATAATTTTTTTTGTTTCTATAAAGTAAATGCAAAAAACGGCGTTTGCAAATATTTTTTTGTTTATTCAACTCATTTTAAGCCAAACAATCAGTTACTCGGTTTTTTTTTTCGATAGATGCAATTCTTAGTATTCGCCATGAAAGTTAATTTGGTAGAGTGCGCCATTTAATAATGTATTTTTATTGATAGAAATCTATATAGGAAGTACAGAAAATTAACGTTATTATTGTACTAATATGGATACGTGACTTTGAATAATCACGTCACTAGCCATCAATATGTCAGTCGCTGATACTAATGGAATATCATAATATTCAAATTGAGAATTAACAAAAATGTTTGTAAAAGAAAAAAATAAATATCCAGGCACAATGGCGATATTCTTTTGTAATTTAAATGTCACCCTTTATCACGTCCCTTTGGTATATAAATTGTATATTGATGAGACATTACCTAATACGTGTTTGAAATTTGCTAACGGTTTTATTTGGAATATCGTAGCATTAACAAAGGCAACCCTATTTACATTTTTTCCCAAATACGTTGAATTTTTCATATAAAAATTGATATCCTTTTGAAGAAATTGGAATAACGAAAGTTCATAGTCATCAAATAATTCAGTTGAACCTCTTGCCAATTACAAAACTTACTGATAAACAGTTCTTCATATAACTTCGACAATTATGTGATGATACATGTTTTAAGTAAAGCATAAACTTACGCCACTATACGTCCCTAGGCTGTCGCTGCCGATATTTCGGTATTCTTTATATATTTTCTATGCAATGATTCAAAAAATGTCCGCAGAGAAAGTTTTATTATCGGAAGGCTTCAATTTTGTGTAATCGATCTATTGACATTATTTTTTGTACAGAGATTTTTGAGTGCAAAGTTTCCTCATTCGAACTCTCGTACGTGTGACAGACTCACACATGGAAAATGCCGTTCCACTCCCCCTTAATGTCATTATAAACTATCAACATAGTAAATAAATTTAATAAATTGGAAATAGAAGTCTGGTTTCAAATTATTTATTGGTTTAAATTGGTTTCGGGTAATTCGAAATTTATTAATTGGACGAGTTTACTAAATAAATTGTATAAATAATTCTGGTGGTGACTTCCGATTCGTTTGAACGAAACGAAACATGTGTCGAATAACAAAGTAAATGATTAACGATGAATTTCATTGTTTACAGAGACGAGTGATGACAAGGAATGAATTGATAATTACTAGTTATATTCCACAGGGGCAGTCAATCCTTGCAAATTTTGTTAGGAAAATACATTGTATTGGGAAAAAGACAAAAAATCCAAGTCAGATTAATTCTTTCATATTCTGTCTTGGATCGGGTGAATATTATAATAAGGGTGAATTTGTTTATTAACCTTAAAACTGTAAATTGAGATACCAAAATACCCCGATCTTTCCATGATGTCTTTTCCCTTTTTAAAGCAATGAAAAGATTTCAAAGTCCATTAATTTATTCCTTAGACAATGACGAAGAGATTGACGTGTATTTTTGGTTTAATTCAATGTAATTAATTTAGTAGAAAATGTATTTAAAGTCATAGAAGTCAGCGAAAATTCGTGAAAACGAAGGATTTTGAAAGGGCACTGGGGTATCGACGTACCCCACAATACAACTCTAGGATTAATATTGTTAATCGCGATAATTAAATGCGACGTTTTATATTGTTTCTGGGAAAATATTTCAGATCGTAAGAATAGAAAGAAAAAGAAAATCGAAGAGAAAGAAAGTACTAAAGAAATACTGAAGAGTTCTTTCTTTCTTCAGTAGCTTCTATTCGCTTTGTTGTTTAAAATTAATATTTACTTTCCAATCCAATTAGCCGTACTTCATTGAAAAGAAATCGCTTCTTTCCTTATAAAAATAAAAAATTACAAATAACCTGCCACCGTCTAAGGAAAAGTTTCATTAAACCATAGAGAAACATGAATACTATTTCACCTTAGTAAAAAGTAACCAAGAGATTACACGCAGAGGGTTTGAAAATTCTAAGAGAGGTTGGTACTTCTGGAATAATTGCGCCATCCCTCTTGGTTCCGTTCAACTTGAATGAGATGGCTGGGAATAGTAGAGGCCGCTTTTTCAGTATGGTGGACGAGTGGGTTATACAGCCAGATTTCTTAGCTTAACGACTCCCTCATGGACATTTCAAGTGTCATTCGCATTCATGTCGTGGTTTTTCCTATTCCAATGATAGTATAGTTAATAGCCTTACGCAATGTCCCCGTAAGGAATTGCGTCGCTACAATAACTTAGCAGTAAACCCTTCGCACAGTCATACCCTTGGCTCACGCAATGCCTTCAGCATTTGTAGCAGCCCTTTTGAGATAGCACCCTTTCTCTGTCTTTCTGGCTTTGTTGAGTCTTCCCAACAGAAACTCAAGTCAGATAGTTTTAGTAGCCTACATTAAAGTGAATGAAATAAAAACGGCCGGTCATAAAAGAAATATTAATATTGTCCTTAGCATGTTACTACTTAAGGGTGGGAATCAAGATAAATACAAACTTGATACTCACTCAGTATTTCTTTTAACGAATACTTCAAGGGAACTGAGAAATACTTTCTAACCTCAAAATGGAGTATCGTAGTTTAGAAGAATGTAATGGTAAATCCTCGCGCAAGCTAGTTTCCAATCCTAGTGCAGCTGCACTATTATTTACAGGATACTTTTGTGCGGATTAATTGACGAATAAAAGTGTGAATTGCGTGCAATTTTTTTTACATGAAAAGTTCTCCTGTCAACATTTTGCATGCATCTTATTCCTTTATTTCGTAATTATTCCATAAGGGGTTTCCCTAGTGTGGTCGAGCCTAAGGTAAACGCCTTAAGAAAGTGTCATTGCAGTAATTGTGGAACTTACACAAAATTTGCGTGCACTCGAGTTTGATAAAGATAATGCATTAATTCCGTGTAATTTATGATTTTCGTGATTGGAAATTTAAAATGGCCGTATGCACTCCCCAGACACCTTAACAGCTTATTTTAATATCCGTCAATTGTTTGTTCAAGCTGTGGAAGCAATATAAGTTCAATGAAACAATTTTAGATAAAATCTTTTTGCTTAATTAGCCAATTTCTTTTATGACATATAGATGCGATCCAGAGATTCCATATCAGTCCTTCATTCTTTTTATTACCACAACTAACCCTAAATCGTACGAGGTTTCCTACCCTCGTCTTTGACGACAATGGCCACGTGTATTCTTACGACTCTGTAACTGCCGATTCCCATCAAACCTTGAAGTTCTCAGATTTCCGATTCCCTTTGACGATTACAACCTTTAACTTGTTCAAACATTTACCGTCACCCTTTGTCGTTTCCTACGCTAATTTAGAAATCTGCAGCCGAGCGTAACTAGATAACGAGTTCTAAGTTGAGGAATTTTTTGCAGTACTTAGTCCGCAAATAAAAGCATTCTATACATTGAAGAAACTTTTAGTAAACTTTATTTTGTGACAAAACACGAACGATATACGTGACCAAAATTAATTGGAAAAGGGGGATAAGTAAGAAAAACTAATGACATTAAAATGTTCTTCGTTAATAACCGAATAACATCAAGCAACGCTACTAATTTCAATAAGACTAAAGATCTGCAATAATGCAATTTATTCTATGTACACAAAATGATGTAACTTTAATATCACATAGAGTGCCAAGTGCCATTAGCGACAGCTCTTTGTTATAATCCACTCGTGTGACAAAAATTGCACAATCTAATCTTACCCCTTTATTAAATACTGTAGAGTGATTTTATTAATCAACCTTCATCGTCCTGACTTTTGCGAAATTTCGCAATTAACAGTGACTTTATTAGAAAGCATGAATGCGACTAGGTGAAAAGGTAAGGAATAATAAATAAATGGAACAAGCGTAACAAATCTTAAAGCCACTCCTTGGCAAATAGTGTCTAGTGAATAATTGACGTGGGATTTGTACTTGGAATAATTGCCGCACTTAATACGCGTCTGCCAGACCCTCTTTCCACCATTGCCATTTTCCTTCCATTCACCGTCTCTCAATCTCCTTCATTCCTTGCCGTCCATTCTCTATCATCCCATTCGATATAATAGACTTATACCTGGGTACCTCGAGGGCAGCCCTCCAGGAGTTGAATCCTTTTTAAACTCTGACCTACTCAACCCTCAGCAGGATTTCACCTCAGATAGAATTCGACGTTGGATTAGTTTCAGCGTTACTGGAATATTTCCACTCTGCAATATCATTGCTTGACTTCTGCAGTTTCTTACCTCAAGTTTTACAAGTTCTACAGTGAGTTTCTAATTTTTTGTTGTTGTTAATTATCGACCGAATCCTTATTATTTATACAAAAAAGAGTATTTTTCAAAGCCATAAAAAGTGCATTATTAAAAGTAATTTGTATATATTCATCTCTTAGCATTTGAAGTTGTATGCTAATTTTTTGTTCTTCATATTATCTCGTTTTATCTTTAAATCTCAAAGCTCGGCTGCTCTTATGGAAAATCAATAAAGCATCTCGTGCCGTTGCACCCCGACCTATCTGCATTGGTATGGAAGTACTTAACTGCACTTGAAGTGCAGTTGATTCGTCGCTAGAACGCCCAAGGCTTTCGAGGCCAGAAGCACTTGAGAGTAATATTTTTCAAGCCGTTGGCATGCAAGGGTTGATAGGACGCTGCCAGGAATTGGATAGAGTGAGGATAAGCGGGTGAATGACCGAGTGTGAAATTGCGAGAAGGTGGATTTTCTGACAGAAAAATATACAGAAAAGAGTTTGAAGTAGTAATGACACGCTTTGTATGTATGTATTATTATATTATTTTTCGCCGTTCTCCTTCGGTCTTATCTCTTACTCTTTCTTCGTTTCTGAAACAAAAACAGTCCAAATAAATTCAAAACCATCGATTATTATATCTTTTATAAGGTGTTGCTAGGCGACGGGCAAACCTAAATCTAAATCCTGCATATGTTAATCTTACCAAATTTTCAAGTTATTTCACTCGCGGTAATTAAACACGACTTACATTAATAAACGGCGTGACGCATTTTTACAGTTTTGTTTATCAGGGCACCTATACGATACGTCATAAGACCATAACTTACAGTGAATATAAGTTATAGGCGAAGGTATTCATGCGTGTACCGTTTCCTAGGTGCTGATTGTATACAACGTAACTAAAGGGGTTGATAGCTATGGGGGTAGCTCGATAGCTACGTAGAAGCCGGGCATCGCACTCCATGGGGTAAGAGAAATATTTTACGCTAGGACACGTGTACCGACTCTTGGTGCTATACACAGATGTATAGTATATAGTTACATACGTTTGTCTTTTCTCTCTATATTTCTTGGTCTCGAACATTTTCCCTTTGTTTTCTCGTACTTAGTATAACGAAATTCATACGGTAAATAAACCTTTATTAGTGGAATACAAAATGCACTTGAGAATACGATTGCGTTTGCAGCTAACATTAACCCAATGCCTTCTAGTGTCAAGTAATGGTCTTAGCATTGTGTGTTGCGAATATCGCATTTAGACTTTGCCATCCTCTCTCATATGCGTGAAGGTATAATACCTTCAGGCGCTATGGTTATACACCTGCGAACAGTTATGACCGCGCGGAAGCCACGGTACTAGTATTATGCATTTATATTATATCGAATTTTGTAAGTCAAAATTTATGATTCACTGCAAAACTTGTTAATTCGCTATTTTTTAAGTCTATGTAAAAATTCATGCTTTTTTTATTTTAATTTTTGTATTATCTTATATTTAACACGTTTGTATCAGGTAAGATCTAGTTTTACTTTATAAAATTAAAAAAAAAATACCTTCTCGGTATCCTTTCAGTAGCGTAAGATAATACGCTATTCCTGCGCATCGTAGAAGTACGAAGATATTGGAAAGATAAAAAACGAAGAAAGCGTATAAGAGGGCAGGGAATAGGGGTACGATAAAGTTTTATAGAAGCAAAAAGAGCATCGAAGGTTAAAAATGAAATTAACAAACGGATTGGAAACAATAAAATATTTACCAAAAATTGTATCTTTGTTCTTCCGTTAACTGTTTCGAACAAACAATAAGAACAATGAAATCATCCAGTTTGAATTCATGATATTATACTGAAAAACTTCGTGAAAGGTTTGAGGCTCGTGTTTTATTGAGAGTATCGATCTAGAAATAAATCACCTTCAAGTCACGTCATATTATATCCTGTGTACTATATTCTTTCTTTTTTTATCACACTTGTATTTTTCTTATTGTATAAGTTGGTTCTGGTAGACCAATTAAACGGTGCGATATTGAATTGTACTTTTGTCAAATTCCTTTGGGTTCTTCAATTAGGAAACAGAAAATCGTTTTACATATCGGGCGTTTCTTGAATCTGGATGATTTGTATCGCGTGTCGTGCATAGGAACGCTACGTATGACGATTTCTAGTGTCGTAAGTCGATGTCGGCTATGGGAACGATGGACTAGGGATCTCCCAACTCTCCCGTTCCGTATACCGTATGACATCTGAAGTAAATGAAATTATTATGAATATCGTCAGAGAAATTAAATTTCTGTACGATAAAGGTGATCTGGATTTCAAAAGTTTGACAAAGAAGAGGGACAAGTGATGGGGATTTTTTTTTTCCAAAATCAGAAAAATATGCACTATTCAAATGCTAGATGACTGTCGGAATCAACAACATGCTTGTTGGGTTTGACAAAAAATTCGTGTATTCTATGAAAAACGATACAAAAATTTATTCTTCAAATCAATTAGAGTAGCATTACTTCAATCGGAGAATAAAATTTTATCTAACGTTAGAGACGATAAGGTTATTTGTTAATAAGATCAATCGGAAAGGGAGAATTGGGTTGTGCTCAGTCCATAGTTCCGACATCCGACAACGGATGACGATACTAGCAGCTGATATTCGTGACGTTGCTATGTACGTGACGTAATGAATATTACAGAAAATTATTAAAAGCTTTAATGAAAAATGATTTTCTACTTCCTGATTGGAGGATCCAACGGAATTTGGCGAAAATAAAATGGAAAACGGCACTATTTAACGTGTTCCATCTTCCATATTACGTCGCCGTGTAGAATAGCTTTTAGGGTCTGTATCTGGCCGTGATTTCAAAGACAGCCTAATTGCTGTGGAAAGAGTGAAAAACATCTCAAACGAAATCGACAACCTGTGGATATTTGACCGATCGCAATATTTAACAGCGATTGAGATATTTTCTGTTTGCTTGTTTGCCAATCTTATGCAACCTTATGTCCACTTTTCCATTCGTTGACAATTCATTCAGACGTCTCAGTCTATGAAACATTTCATGAATGGTCCAGCCCTCAAATATTCATTAAACGTTTATATACGTTTACATGTACTCACACATCCAAGAAATTTTGAATATGTAATTATTCAAGTGTATTACATCAACGGAAGTTAGTTCGTCCATTTAATTCCTATGGTAAAAACATCTTTGACTGATACAACACTCCTGAAGAACTCTGTATACATACTCAGTGGTTTAGCTAAAGGTAATCACAGCTATTAAATATGTTACCTGCGGTCGCTATCTTTAGCTGGGCCACCCAGTAGAGATATACATATCTAACAGTGTATACCGGGTTACTCAGCGAAAACGCATCACCTAAATTTACCGCATCCATTTGATCTTATGCTAAAACTATATTCAGATCGTGCATTTGGACTGAATTACTACGTATATGCTCGGTAAGAAAATGCATGGGTTTCGAAAAACAGTGATACGATAAAAAGAAAGATATGATTTTTGCAGTAAAGTATCAAAAGAATATTCGAAGAATGCTTCTTTTTATGTAACTTCATTCATTCAGTGAAATGAATTTATTCAAAATAAAATTATTGTCCGAATTCGATGCACTTGCAGACTGTCCCGTTAGACTAACGTATGGAACATTTTATTATTGAGGTCCGCTAAAACTTCTAATCATACTGATACGTCAAGCTTGATCGAAAGTCTTTTTAATACGTTTCCAGGAAGATTGAATTATGTATGCAAAAATTGTACACATATTCATGAAAATATTCAAAATGATCAGGAATTCGATATAAGACAATTTTATATTTATTTTTCATTACGTACGTATCTTATGATTACAATTGAACAATGAGTATACTGATATATAAATCACTGGTGGAAAGCTCATACATGAGTAATGTAGACACAACAGGTGAAGTAATGGAGCATTCAAGGTCCCTATTGAAGTAGGAGGTAATAGGTCGATTGGTTCGTATCTCAGATGTTCTGTCTTATGCAAATCCTTTGTGTATCGTGGAATCGATTAGTCGTGAGGAAGTAACTATGACTCCTTGATTTTGGAGTATCCCTCTGCGTCCTCGTTCGACCTCTAAACCTCTAATACAGAAATAGTCTCTGGGGCACTTAAAGGTCTGTTCGCACGCAAACTCTCTATCAAGACAGTCGATTAAGCCATAGCTGGTTCCCTTGTAAATTCGCATTGCAACTGGCTAAGGTCAAGAGGGATACAGTACTACACTTTATCGGTTTCTAATCAACCACTTGTGGGGCCAATCAACTACCATGATTGGCAAATCCTCCCATCCCATTCGATTTCCTCTTTGGCTAATCTAAGCTCTTCGATGCTAGCGGTAAAGTTTCTTGCGGTGAACGCATTGCAGAAGCTGCAGAAACAGGCAGCTGATTTGTCACTTTGACGGAATTTACAGCCCTGGAGTTGAGCGTCTGGATTTTACATTATTTCCGATAGTATAAATGAGCCAAGATTATATGGATATATTTCCTTTTATCGTATATTTTTATGGGACGAATGCCTGGGAGCTTTTGGATCAATATTACTCTTATGAGATTTCGATAGCTTTCTCCGAAGCAGCTGGTCCCCTTTAAAAAGTTTGTAAGGAGGAAATATCGCTCTTGAAGGTGAGCTCACCTTTAAAGTATCACGAGCACGTTGCCTTGGTCGTTGAGGTTTGGAGAATTTTGGCAAAATATTTATTTATGCTTACGTATAACACAAAGATACAAACGTGAACTTTAGTCGAATGTGACTCGTGCAGTACGCTTGGACAGCATTAATGAAAAGCAGCATACACGATAGATTGATATGTGTGATGCAGCATTTTGAAATTTTTTAAATTACAATAAATAAAATTTCAAACAATTTATGTAACTAATATCAGTAATATTGAAAAGAAAAAAACATGAATTTTTTACGTACTGTGTCTATATGTGATACGTATACAGAGATGTAAAAACAAGGAAATTCGTCCTTTAGGAAGGATTATTACAACACTTTCTCATCAGAAACCGATATATATTCCTGTTTTGTTAAAAAATTAAAAAATACAATTCACTTATAAATATATACATTATACGCAGTTTCAGGGTCAATTAATTTAAAAACGATAAGTTCAATTGATCTCAAATTCCCCATTTTCCCCGTTCCATTAGTTTCAATTCCACAAAATTTCCCAAAAAATATATCTTACGTTTGATCAAAAAAAAAAACGAAAAGCGATCAAGCAGCAGTTAAGGTTCCCTTATCCTCGCCGTTCATAAAACTATATAGAAAATCTCGCTTTACTTTCAGAGCGTCTGGAAATCCCTCGAGGTTGCACGTGTCGTGCGGCACGATCCCCTTTAACCCGAAGAGGTTATATATGTCTATAGGTATAGGTTACACGTGTGCGACAGTGCAACAAAGTTGTTGCTCTCACGGGGACGTAACGTTCCATTTACAAGAGAGGCTTGCAGTTATAAACGCTTAGAGCCAAATGAGAATGTTGCTGCATGAAGCGTGTGAGCTTACTGCACGGTTTTCTCTACACATTCTGGCTGACTACGGTAGGCATTTCTCTCCTTTGGCTCCGCTTACGTTAACTGCCTTCGGTGCCTCAGTACTACTTGCGTCAGGTTTTAGGAACGATCGCATAGAAAATCCGGCAGTTTCTTATTGCTTGCGCACTCGCGCGGATTGCATTCGCAGTGCATTTAAAAGTTAAGGCTTCTACTTGACCTGTAGTTCAACTTAAATGTAGAGACCATTTTGTCGTCAGTGAATAACAGTTTTTGGTAGAAAATTTTCAAATGTAATTTTAAAACAACACATTTTTGCAGAAATAAAAATGGTACATTGAAAATAATATTCCCATAATGCAATGGAGTTTAAAGGTAAAGCACGTTGTAATTATGCAAAAATATAGGATTTTCATTGGATTTATATTATCGTCGGGCTGGGGAATATTAGCAGATGGGATATTCGTGGTATATTAATGGTAAATATACTATCGCTTTGTATATTCGTACAGATACGTACGTAGCCATTCTCGATTGCATGCAATGCATTTGATAGTTAAAGCAGAAATCGGCACGTTTCACATCGAGACACAATCGTGTATATCAGGTTTACTGCATTCGTGTCATAATTAGCGGTAAATTTACAGCTTCTGCACGTCCTAAAATAGATCTCGAGCACATAGAACGAGGATAATATTATTCGCAGGAGTATTTAAATAAAAAGAGGTATACCTTATCAGTCCTCGAGTCTCTTGAAAATATATTCCGTCCTATAAATTTAACGATATTTTAGAAGACATGCCTGGCCATGTTATCTGCCTGTAAGTATTGGAAAATCAGAAATATCTTCCAGTCTCATGTATGCGCACCAAAGTCATAAATTATGGATAAATTTCCAAAAGGCGGACGTTTACTTTGTTCTATGCGTCACGTAGCACAGAGCGTTATTTCAGGTTTTCGTTAACAAGCTATCAATCCCCCTATACAAGCAGAACAGAGGGTGGCAGAGAATTGTCCAAGCGCCAGACGTCCATCCTTGGATCGGCAGTAAATCAGCGCTGAATTGGCTTTAAAGGAGGCGATTTAGAGTCGGAACGCTTTGCCCTCTAAATTACCGGAATAACGAGATATTAGCGGGCAAGGACACGTAGCGACCGCAAGATACAGGAAGGTTGTTAGGGGTGGTAAGAATTTTGTGGGGGTTTGCCGGATAAATAAGGGTTGAACTATACTGAACCCACTCGATACCCTTTCTACAGTACACGTCCCCATCTTGCTCACTCACTTCTGACTCCCTGCTGTCGGTGCCCGTTTCCAACCCCACTTCACCCTTCGTCCACTGAAACCATAACAGAAATACAAGAAGTCGAGAACTTTGCCGAAACAGGGCAACTTGCCCGACCTGGTTCAAAATGTGTTTCAGCCCTGAAGGAAACTAATTCTTGACTTCCTCCTTTCTACGTTGGTCACATAATCACTGGTCTTGCAATATATTAGGGATATATTATTGTTAAGTGAGATAGAAATAATATTTTTCGAAATTGGATGAGCAGCGTACTGTTCATGAGGAATATCTTGAAAATTTCTCGAAGTTGGATCAGCCTGATGTGGGTAGCTGAGATACACTCACTGAATTTTCATGGACCTCATAAAATTCGGAATTTGCCACGGTCGGATTTCATAAGAAAAACGTTGGACTTTCAGGGATAATATATTGGCTCTCCAGTGCTACGAGGTTACGGAGGGAGGCAAAGGGGTGCCAAGGGCTAGATCCTAGCCGGTACAACGAGCCTTGCTAAAAAGGGTGCGTCCCACTCAACACGAGAGACCATGAGGAAAACGAATGGAATTTACTATATGATGTATCATCCCTTAGTCTGCAGACAAAAAATAAAGAAAACTGTGTCATTGCCAGTATAGGAAAACTTCAAGAGATGATTTAAGAGAAGATGAGTTAGAGAAAGAATAAAAGTTCGCAACCATGCACGGACACACGTATGTAAATTTGTGCTATATTTTCTGTTTTGATAATATTTTCAAAGCTCTTTCTCCGTGATCGAATTCAATTTGATGTAATATGAAAAAATAGACTCGTAAATTTGAGAGAAGTCGATAAAAAGATTTTTTTAAATTCATCCAAGTCATTGGCAACTCGTAGCGCAAAAAGATATAGATAGAGGGAGCTACAACATATATAACCATTGTATTGCGGAGAAAAAACCTAACTGAAAACAAGCACAAAAAATATATTAAACAGCCTTGTACGAGCAACTAACATTAAACTCAGAATATTTATCTTGCAACGATTTTCTAACATTCGTTATCAATCATAAAGTTTGAGTGAAGATCTGAAGAAGAATAGACGAAGGATTTGGGGTGAAGTGATGCGTCCCAATTGTGCAGGAAAAAAGAATCAATTTTCACAAAAATAAATATAAAAATTCCTCAGACTAGCCATCCCCTCCCTATACAATACTTTCTTTAACAAGCAAAAAAACCGCAGACGATAATAATAAATCTCAGACGCACAAGAAATATTAACACACTAATCTTCTCCTTTGTATCAATTCTGTATTTTCACTGTTTGCTTACTATTGCACGTCCACTGTGAGTAATATTAATTTTCAACAATCTTGCCCCGAACGTTGCCACTGATCCGTTTAACTTTTAATCGGTTTGCGGTGATCCTATAACTCGTTTCCATTGGCGAATTCACGGCAGATTCATTCAGCACGCAAATGAAAAATCGCTCTATCCTTTCCGTCATTCCATTATTTTTGCACTCGTGGAAGTGCGTGTCAATGAGCCCGAATTAAATGGCGATCTATGATTGGTAGTTAAAACGTTTCTTTTTCAAAGATAGTATGAGAAAATCAAATATAAAATAGTGAAAATTAAATTTTACTTGAACTATAAGCATTTTGTGTAAACATAATACTCAAAACTTAACCCAATGAATTTTATTCTAGAGATGCTGATGATTCGTACTATAAATCTTTAAGGTACCTTTTTTATGCATTAGCCTCGGTTGGCCGTTACGCTTAAAAGGGCATTTCTTGGAAGTTGGCTAGAGCCTTATGTTTTTAGTTTACAGCGTGGCATAAGAAGATAACAAAAGGACTAAAGGCATAGACTGCGAAAAAGTGAACAAAGAATAAGATTAATATGAATAAAGATTAAGGTCTTCCTAGAAATCCTCTGTCTTATACGAATAGAAAAAACCATTTGAGTGAGAATTATTCTAAGATTCCCTTAAGACGAAAAAGGAACAGAAAGGAAAACGGTAAACCTTACTAATTGGCAGGAGTATACTGTAGCACTGGCTTAGAAACTTTCTTCGCAAACTAACTAGGAGATTTTTTTGTGGATTGGTATATAACGAAGAAAGAAAATAAGTAGCCAAAAAAAGATACTGATAGAAGATTGGACTAATCAGACAAATTGGTAGAGCAAATGATTTCGCTTAATATATCCTTGAGGTCCAAAAGGAATATATAGTAAAGTCCTAATTAAACGAGAAAACGAAAAAAAGAACTTTCTGCGCATAAAGGATACGGGCAATATAAATAGAGCGTAATAGATACAGGCAGATTCAATGGCAGACAGTGACGTAGATGCAAGGTCCATAGATTTGGGTCGTAGCTTGCTAGGGACACTTGGCAAGGATCTCGCAGGAGCGAAATCTGAATGGGAATCCAAGACTCCTAGGAAGGAATGACGTAGAGAAGGATCAGCAATTAATCTCTTGGGCAAAAAACCGCATTCGGATTATCAGCCAGTAAATTCCGAGATAGAGGCTTGGCTGCCAGCACGGAAACACTAGGTAGCCTACTAGCGTGTAAACACGTTTTAAACTATAAATTGTTCCGCCCCTTTGCCTCCCGTACGAGAGCTCCTCCATATATACATTCATCCTTGTACGTGCACGGGCACTCCTGTGTGTATACAAACAAGCCTCGTATCAGGGTAAGGCCTATCTAAGGAAGCGGCGAATCGGAAGACTGCATAATTAAGGAGGCAACGAGGGTGAGGACTTTTCTTTTCCCTACAGATCCCTGAAGAGCCTCAAAGGGTGGGCGTAATAGAAAAATCTCGACGTGGGACAAAGGGAACATTAATTTAGAAAATTGCCTGAGAAACTCTTCAGCGCTTTATGTATTTTTGGGGAAAGATGGATTACTTTAAAATGGATGGAGTCCAAAAGATTGGGGATGATCGAATACAAGAACTGAAAAATATTTTTTCTTTCTTTTACTTGTTCTCGGTGTCTGAAAAATTTCTCTTGGAAATACTTTTGGTATAGCTATGGATTATTCAAGGATCTGGCGTACCTGTACTTCATTTCGATATAGACATTGGTAAATTACGTAAATTATACCTGAATATGCTGTTAACTTGTGATCGAGAATCGTTACTCCTGTATAAAATAGCATGGAGTAAATTTGGCTTTACAAATTATCAGTTAGCATTAAATTCACAGATTTTTTGTGTTATGAAAATCGTCAATGAAATTGCAGCCTTGCAACAGTTGTACCGATAGGAAAAATTGTTACGAAATTTATCCATAGGAATATAATAAAATCGTTAATCAAACATCGATTTATATCCATGCACTATATGTATATCTGTATACAACAACGTGTTACCAGGAAAATTATAAAAAAATAGGAAAGCGCGCAACATATTTTTGTATTGAGAAAATGATAATATAGCCACAAACATTTTGTCACGAAGCACACGACTCTGTTAATTACATGTTTATACAGATTATGCATTAGATATAAGTAGCCAATATACAAATATATTTTGTTTATTGATTTTTCAGAAACGATATATAGATTAATAACATTATTATTTTAAAGTATATTATATGCTATATATACTATACAGTGTATAACATTGAACGGTTGATTTGAACTATCAATTTTACCGATTTAATAATTTCGCAAATATTATCAGTACAGGATCAAGTATAGACTTTATTTCTCATTGCTACGAATACATAAAAAGTGCTGCCTGCAAGCAGAAAAACTTTCTTTTGGAAGCCAAGCATTATATCTAGTAATTCAGAAATTACGCTTGAAAAACTTTATACATAAATTTTTATCGATTGGTCCTTTCGAGTTTTTGACATCTTACCTAACGATCATCGATCTGTAACTTTCCGAGCACTATAGCAGAGGCATTGGGAAGCTTAGAAAAACACGTAAACCCCATAAAAGGGGAAGGAAAATCTTTGATGCGACCCGATCGTCCACACGAAAATCTAGATTAATGGACTCCGTAGATTCGCCGTTCCTCTTTTCGACACTGATCCGACTTTTGGGTCGGACGTCTACCCCTAGATTCGTTACGTAATACTACGAGACCTCTTCTCGCGTAAAAACAAGCTGTCGAATTCAAGGTAAATGTGATTTGTTTGAATTAACGAAAATCGTTTCGTTCTGTCGGGATTTAAATCTCTCGGCGTCTGACTATTCGATAGATCTTTTCTAAGTAGAAAAATCCTTGCAAAATACGATCAAAAATAAGGTTCTTTAATATGAGATAAGACACGAAAATAATTCAAATTATATAGAATGATTGATGTCTTTTTAGATTAAACAAATGCGTTATTTGTTGTGTATTGCTTAAAAAAAAAATCAAATAACGTAGCAATATCCCGGCTTAAAATATGTAGTCTCATATTGTCCTATATGGAAATTTCAATGACTTTCAATTACGATTTTAATGATCTGTATCTGGTCGCTTCACTAATACTGATACGGACTTCTATGAATCTTTTATTTGAAAAATACCAAATCTCCTTTGAGTTCAGAAAGGCTGTAGGGAAGCTTCGAGAATTTCATGCGTGTACCATAAGTCAGGCGTGACGTATCCTCCAACGTTTATATAAAATGTTATGTATCATTTTTCCATCTTTCTCCTATTACATTTTTTAATAAAGTTAGATATTTTTATTGCTTCAGAAAAATTGACAGATTCTTCGCAAAGGAGAATTGAAAAAACATTATGTATATTGTACCTTTAACTGCAAAGGTCCTACTTTAATAACTTTAAAAAATATTTACAAGGTAAGATCTGTGATAAATTAATCTGTAGAATTCCATTGCAAGTCAATTATATGGAACAGAGCATGGAAAAAAATAATAGTAATTGTTACTAGTCCGATTAGCAACGAGTCCCAGATAGCATGGAAAATAAGTAACGGATTTAAATAAATGTATCGCCTAGGTATCAAATAATAATTATGTAATTCATTTTTATTAGATTATTGAAAGTATACGTAGAAAAATGCCATATGCGATTAATATACGCTAAACATAAAGTAGATGAGGTCTGCCAGACCGCACGTGTATAGTCAAGGCTTAGATATATGTATTTACCTAGAATTTCGTCTAATGGAGTTCAAATAGTTCAAAGAGAATACAACTTCCGAGGATATAGAGTATTAGTGAATTCTGTTCGACGCAGCCGAAGTACGATTGTAGTGCCACGCCCCAATTAAGTCAGCGTCTTATTGGGCTTCTTCGTTAAGTCGCAGTGTCACAGAATAACTGCGAAGGCAACAACGAGATAGTCGAACGTCGTCTAATAGTCTTAGAAAAGCCGTATTCGCATTGAGGGGTAATATCTAGACTCTCTTTTAACTCCCAACATTTCCGAGACTATAACTTACCTTCTGTCGTGATTCCATTGCTCAAAATGCTTCAGTAGCATTTTGCTTGCGCAGCAAACCTACATCGACGGACTCAATCTCGAACGTGGAGTCATCCCAAACTAAGAACTTTTACCGGGTCATGGATAACTCACTGGAGAATAATTCACTTGTGGATAATGCTCGCATTCAATCGTATTTCCAGTCGGAGTCGATCCAAAAAAGAAATCAAGACCGCGCAATTGGAATCTCCGGATGAATTCATATAACTAATTCTTTTTCTTATTTTTCCATTTTTTTTTTTTTCTTCCTTCAGAGGGACTCGTGAGAAAAATAACTAATTCCGACAAAAATAGTGCTGTCTAAGGAATTCTAATATCTTGAGTGAATAAAAAAAATGCAGACAGAGTGGCAGAGGAAAAATGTATGGCTGGCGTGATTTAGTAGAAAGCAGTAAAGCAGCGGTCGAAATTAAATTCTGAAAAAATGGAGAACTGGAAGAATGAGCACGAAAGAATATTTTATGTACATGAATTTATTGTATGTATGTACGGTATGTACTTCCAATTTTTTCTATTTATAGCTCACGCGGTTTCACGTAATACGTAATAAATGATATTTCTATTTTTTTTTTAATAATTTAATGTAAAATTGAAAATCAGCAATTCTCCGACAATCGTCTACTATCGCTTTTCGAGAATCACGATTTCTGTGATTAAGAATAATCCGAACTCTTCCTCGATATTAAGAAAATTGTCAATATTCTCCGTTGATAACTTGTGACCTAAATTTTTGATCTTCTTTTTTTTACTATAGCAATTTCTACGATACGCTTACGACGTACTTTCTATCGTTTCGTTCTAATTTTCTTAAAAAGTAATCATCCAACGTTTTTTCTTGACTATCTTTATCTCTTGGATATACATATTCTGCCTCTTCTCCTCTATTGTATTGCTATCGATGTTCCTTGGCTTCTTTAATAGTGATCTTTGAAAAACCACTGAGCTTCTCCGAAGGCATACTGTGCCATTTCAAGGAGCTGTGTATACATGTATATACATTGTGACGTGATTTTTTGATTCACGGTCACAAAAGAGCTTAGTTACCGATTAGATAACGTTCGCGATTGGCTAACCGCCACCGAGTCATCACCCGGTGTAGAGGTTACGCTTTCGGCTAGTTTCGCCCGATGATGTGAAGCTCTCGGAAAGGTTCAGGGTAAGATAGAGGAGAGTCGGCGTGTTCGAATCTGCCGTGAGGAGAAAGACCCGAGGGACTGGGTAGCCCGGCAGAGGA
>JARPRG010000423.1:219018-233428 GCA_031001745.1 Hartigia nigra | reverse complement strand
CGGATAAAGGATCTCGACCAATCAGATTGATTTGTTCCCGAAATTGGCTGTTGTCAATATTGTCAAGTCAGTCTGACATGGGATACCGGCGAGGTATCTTGGGCCGGTTCGCGCTACCGTGTTTAAAGTTTTTCTACCCGTGATTGCCTAGGCGGCACGATAGGCTCTCGCTCGGGTGTATAGTTCGCGTTATCGTGTCGTGCTCTCGCGCTGAGTTCTCGCAAAATAAGAGATACCGAAAGTGGTTTTTCGCGTGTTCTCGGAGTGCATCCCGGTGCCGTGGTGACCCGTCACCCGAGGGATGACCCTAGGAGAGTCTCCCGTTTCTGCGGATGTACCTGCTCCGGTGAGTCGTACTGATTTTATCAATTGGTGCTGGGATTTCGCATAGCCCGATAGCCATAGGCGTCAGGTTTCCTGTTTCGCTCCCGATCACCTGTTCTGAGCTCCCGTTTCTTTACTTGGGTCTGTTCGCGTTCCCCTCAATGTAGTTCTCGCTGGATTACATTATTTGTCGGTCCCTTACTCCGACCCTCTCTACCTCAACCTGCAGCATAAGCGGCCGTGCATTTCCGCAACCGTTAACTCTCGTTCATGCATCCAGTTGCGTTTGTCAGTTTTATGCGCCCCCAAAGATTGACGTTTTCGGTTGCGTTTGTCGATTTTACGCGTCTCCAATAATCGACGTGTCTCGTTTCTTGACCTTGTGCCGCTTTAGTGGAGACGAGGACAACCTCCCTCGTCTCCCAGGACATACCGGTTCCTCGGCACCAGTGAAACAAAAGCTGGCTGGCGCCCAGCCGTGGCTTGCGGATGGATGAGCGGGGGTGGACGGCCGAAAGTGACGTTTTACCGATATCGATCTCGCGTGGTCAGAAAATACGTCACAACATATATGATTAATACTTAGAAACCAGATCCTTGGAATCTCTCAAGTTTTCTAATCGACCTATACACATTTTCCAAAAAAGATAGTCACTTACGACAATATTTGTTGAAAAGGATTTTTTCAAGAATAAAACAAGCTGTAGGATATCTTTTTAAATATTTTCTTTGTATTTATTTACGTCGTATATTTTCCACTCACGTGCATTGCACATTGGCGTAATTGAAGTCCTATAAAATAAATGTCTTTTGTTACTCAGTGGCAAATACTTCAGGCCATTGCGCGACATCTCTCGTCGACTCTGACATTCTGTTCCTGGAGGTTTAATTATGAAACTTGGAAAGAAGCCCTCGCGGGTCGCATTTAACCTACATTTAAATTATATTTCCCAAGTCGTGATCAACTTCCTGATGAATAAACTATACCTCTCACCACCGACCCTCGCGGCGTCTCGTAGTTGTTCCACGGTCTGTTTTCCATGAAGGGAGCCACCAGAGTCCCAGACACATAACACCGGTCTATCTGCCGTCTTACTGCTTGCTGACTTTCTCGGCCATACTTCTTCAAGTTTCGATTACGTTTGCAATACTGAATAAATTCCACATTTTCAAGCCAATCTCCATTCCTCTTACATTGCGACTCTCCCTCCACGATCCATCTCAAGCTCACGGTAGCGACCACTAATTGGAGAAAAACTTTAAACCCCCTGATTATACTGATGCAACGCGTATTCATCAAGGCTAAGTAGCTTACCGGTTGCTTAAGAAATTTCACGATATTCCGGCGTCTCGAATAGTCATTGGTAGCTTCATAGACACGTATTCCTATACAAGAAAAATCATTATAATAATAACTGATTGAATTTCTCAAATTGCACGAACAAAAATTTCACCGTGACTATCGCTAAAAATGACACATCTGTTTACACGATTTGCTATGTCTACATTCTTTTGGAAAAACGCATCATTCACTTTTGGTACCTACACCATGCACGTCGCACATAACAGCTACGTACGGCATTTCCTTGGTGGTTTCATCAGCTGAATAGGTACACAAGGACTAATAGTGAAAGCTGGTTTGGGGGACACTCCAAGGTACAGTGCGTTCGAAATATCCACCTCATTAAAACTAACATATAGTAAAGAAGTGTCAGTGCGAAAAAAAAAAGAATCAAAAGATCAGGTTATAAGCGAAGAAAAAGTGAAATAAGAAAAGTTTTTTCATTATACTGACATCAGATCCATGGCCTTTAACCTAAATTGTACAATGATGTAAGCTACGGAATACCTGCGTCATGCGTGGGATTAAGCAGTCAGACGCCCAAACGACACCCCAACTTGTCTCCACGGTTGGCATGGCCTTTTTTTTTGTCAAAAGTAAAGCTGCTGTTGTCTATGCTAGTCGCAGAAAGAAAGGACTTTGAAACGCCACTGAATCGGTAACTGCGTGCTCCATATTATACTTTTGATTACATACGTGAACCTTTAGATGATACCGTTGAGAGTAATAGAGTAGGAAAGAAGGGCGTGGGGAGGGGATGAAAAAGAAAGCAAGTTGACTGGAACTACAATGGATTTAGTTTAATTAAAAAATTTGTCTGATCATTTGCAGCAATGCAATGTTATAATCTAGAACTTGGATAATTTATACTTTACTGATTGTTCTTTCGTTATTCCCAGGAAGTTATTTATATCCTGTGGCGAGCTGCCGGATGTGTAGTCGAGTACTAGTAAATGGATTCGACAGAATTGGTCAGTTTAATATTCAGTGATATCCAGCAGGAATATTGGATTTTCATATGTTTCATCGGGCGAGAGAATATTCTTCATTCTGTATTTAATACAGACACGTATATGCCTTTGTCGGACGGACAATTTTCAGTAACGATTTTTACGATAAACGTAGGCAAATTTTGGATGTGTAGAGCTTAGTGTTAACGCAAGAGGGTGAAGTTGAATTCGAGTAGAAATTAATTGAGTAAAATCGCACAAAATGGTGTAAATTTATTCCATCGAAAAAGGAATCCCTAAACGGGAATAATCCCTGTAATATTATTTAAGTGATGCATCGCGGAAATGGCAACCCTAAATCTTATCGCATGGTTATTCCAGTCACGCTTCTTTCCCTTAGGCTTTACATAGTATGCTACTGGGGACAGTATACATTGAGAAAGAAAAATATGCAGCCGACAAATTGTGTAAATAAGAGAGACAGGACTTTCAATTTTTGTTTTATATTTCTTTTTTCTCTCTGTTTATGGATTTCTGGTCGAGGAATTCCCACACGATCGCTTTAACAAATTCCATAGCATATACACTATTGTCAGGCACGAATACCACGTACGTAGTGCAGCAATGGGAATTATTTTTATTATTTACGTATAGGTGCGTTGCTGTAAAAAAATTTACAATTCACGTGGCACTTCACTGACAATCTCTCTACACGGAAAAACACTTTAATAAATTTATTCCCCCCCGAAAACAAAAAAAATCATTTGCCATTTTAAAAAGTGATATCCATGTGAACGTATGTAATACTTCCTTTATCCGTGAATCTATAACAATGATATATCTAGATATTGTCGCTTTACAATTATACAGGCCCAACTATATCTTATAATTGTACATCAGAATTAATCGTCCCACAAATAAAATACATTGACAACATTTAATTATAATATCCCTGATTCGTCGGGAAATCTGTTTCGCCGCTTGAATGGCCGTTTGTCGAACAATGGGCGCCACATTCGTCAGCCTTATTGCACGATAACTATTCAATTGTTGCAAGAATCCTCACGGGCGTTCTCCCGTGAAGCGAATGTAACTCTCGTAGGTGATAATGAGTCTCGAGTGGTTTTGGGGGATAAAATTAAAGGGGGAAGAACGAGTTAGGGATGTCTAAAGGAAGCTGGCTGGCTGGCTGGTTGTCTGGCTACCCGGTGGGATGGTTACGTAGCTAGGTGCAGTGTAGGAAGGTATAGATAGATAGGTAGGTAGGCAACCGCGTAGATAGAAAGGGTACGGTACAGGAAACGGAATGGAACGCGTAGAAGCGAGTCGGTGGTTAGTGGTTAAGGGCGGCGGAGGGGGCCGAGTGTCGATAGGACTTGGCTCCATTGTTGCAGGAAAGTAGCTCAACAAAAGGAATTACGTGTAAGGACGTTGAGAAGACAATGCTACCCCCTTGTCTGCTATCAAAATTGGGGAGGAGGATGTAACGGGAGGTTGTTACCGTCCGTATAAAACCACCCCCTCTCCCCCTCCGCCCCTTTATCACTACTCTTACTCGGCACCGATCTCCTCCACTCTTTCTTCTTGGTAGACTTTAAGAGATGAAATGAGACGCAATTACACCCGTGGAGATTAGCGTAATATCCCAGAGTACACAGGGGCTCGATTTCCAACCCCCTGGGACTCAGCCATCAGCCAAAGATTGCGCACAAAGCAGCCGAAGTGATACAGGGCGGTTTCAAACAGAGGCGCTATCCCTCATGTAAATGAGGGGACGACTCTCTATGATGTGTCGTGATTCTCTGCTACTTTAATACACTTAATCCTGTTTACACGATGCGATTAGTATCGCGAGGCTGCACGGCTTTTGGCTAATCTCAAGAATTCCATGGAATATAAGTGTTTTTGTTATAATACGGGTAATGTCTAGTTTCTTAATACTTGCCTTATGATCGTACTTACATTACTTTTATGCGTCATGATAATATTATATAAGTATGAGGGTTGGGCCGATATTGCCTTATCCCCAAGTATAATGCATGCTATACTATAGTTAGTGTGCTATAGTACGTTGCAGTGTACATTAGTGCTGGCTCATCTTATCCATTGCATTATCCTTATGGACTGTTTTTTTTTTTGTGAGATGAATCTTCCTGCAGCTTAAGTTACCGTTAGGAGTTTTCGCGAGGTTCGTTATGCTATGCTGTATTACGCAAATTTTAATGGTGTTTGTATCTTCACAGATCTGGAGTTGTGATTTGTTCGTTTTTGTAAGATTCTTCGTTTTTTTGCAATAGTTAAAAGCATATTGATCATATTATATTGTAAGAAAGAGAATATAGTAGAATCTAGTAAATTGAGCAAAGGTGGCCATTAAAAGACCTTATTCTCATTGTAGATCTCTACCCTTCGATAATCCTATTCCTGCATGCCCGATTATTCTTACGCGCAAAGTCCTTAATCAATCGACAGTACGAAGTGGCAAGTTACTTTCAAGCTAGCAGCACCAAGAAGTATCCTTTGTTCTTAGGTCTTTCAAAAAGATGCTCGCAAGAAAGTAACTCTCGAAAAACAACAAGTCACCACGGGAAAAGTCCTTTTCTCGATGCATTCCTGAAAGTCTAATGGGTTCGTATTCACATTTCGCTCAAAAAGTTTCACCTAGATAATAAAGATCCCAACTCCAGTATCATTAAAATATAATTGGACAAATTTCACCAAAAATATGCGCGGTTAAACATTTTTGTTTAAAAGTGCCTTATAAGCGAGAAATGGTGCGAATACGTATCCGTGGATGGCAAATTGAACGATGCCCTGAATTTTTCATACTGGAAATATTCGAATGAAGTAATCACTTATCGTCCAGTATTTGATCCAATAAAGTTTACGATTTTCGGATCATTGATCTCGTGCCATGAACCGACAGAGCAAGAGCCAAAAGTTTCATCCCCCCTGAAGACGTAGTAGTAGAACTATAAAAAGCTTTATAATTATTGGAGTGAGTGTAATATTTTTTAAGGAAAACATTATTTAAAATAAATAATGGTAGTTGAGCACTACTTGCTTTATAAGTACTACTACTCATAGTCTAATGGTAGGTACATCTTAATTCTAATTCATTTACTCCTATGGAAGAAAGTTACACCTGCGAAATTTCAGGAAAGGAGCAGATGTAACTAAGGGGATGCAGTGCGTTAGAAGATTACATAATGTTGAGGCCATGCACGTATAACGAGTTAATCTTCATTTCAGACCCACACGTTGGACGTAATAAAGCATCTAGCTGAGCACGTGCGTTTGCACTGGTGGGAAACACTACAAATCAATGCAAAAACTAAAAATACGTGAACTCTATGACCCTAAAGAAAATATTTATATTATTAATCAGATTTCGATGATTGTACTTTCTTAAATAATATCGTTAGAGGTTTGCATCATTGTACATTAAATCTAAAATTTAAAACGGGAGAGGGAAGACAAGGTAGGGAAGGAGGAAACAGAGAGAGAGAGGGAGAGAGAGAGAGAGAGAGAGCAAGGGTGTGGATGAAAGAGTACAGCATGAAGAGTTCGGAGAAGAGAGAGGGGAGAAGTGGAATAGGGATGGGGGAGAAAGAGAGGGTCGATTTATTATGTTCCAAAGTTTCCCTAAGGACAGTGTACATATATTTTATAATACGTGTATAAAGAAGAAACTAGGAGAGACGTAAACAACTGATAACAATTGGCGAGATAAAACAAAAATTGTTCTCAATCGTATATTAATTAATAATTTTTAAATTCAATTTTAAGTGTTATCTATTGATGAAATGTATTACACAAGACTTAACAAGTGAAAGTTAATTGCAGGAAGCAAATACCACTTATTTTGTGGAAAGATAGGTTTTTCTGATTATTCGTAACTTCAACATTAAAAATAGCAAATGTTTAAATAAAAACTTCAAGGCCCGTAACGATGAAGCTATTGTTACATAATATCGGTAAGTGGTGCATCCTAGCGATAAATTCCGACAATGAAAAATGTTTTGTGATTGTTTTTGGTACGATGTGACAATACATGTCACTGAAAAATTTATCTCAGGAAAGAATCCGAAAACTTGTTTACGATACATGAATAACTCGCGTATATGACTCAGAGATTTAAATTGAAGGGTAGAACAAGTAATAATACTAGTCTGTACCTGGTATAAATTTACGTATATAGTATAATGTATATCTATAGCTAGATAGGACTTCTAGCAAGTTATTTAAAGGAAGTTTTGGTTTAATTTCCTAAAAGTTCTGGGGTTTCGAAATTTTACGGATAACGTTTATGAATATGTATTGAGCACTTCTGTAAAATTTTCACGAGTTCGACTAAATAATTTGTCAGATATTAAGTCCCAAAAATCACTTTGATAATGGATGACGATACGTAACCTCGTACGGGATGGTTCGAGGACTCGCTGTTTTCATAAATTCATGGATGTTTCTAGGCGCGTACAAAAATGGAAATTCATATACATCAGGGTATGGAAAGGTCCTGTATAAATTCTGGTTGAAAACGTCTATATTGTTTACGAGCTATTATGCACTAATTGAACGAAAATTCCTTGAATGCCGAGCTTGGCGAGCAGGTGGAACTGCAGCGGAGCAACATTGTAACGAAAACATTAGAGAATCGCATTGTCTACTACGTATATCGGCCACACATACATATAGCATGTATTATTTATTCACGATTATTTATTGTTTATTTATATACTTGTTTCGTATTTTAATTAAACTGTTTTGTGGTAAATGTATTTTTTTTAACATTCCACCACGAGTTGTCATTCTAACTGATATGGTTAAGATTGGGAAAAATAATCTATTTGGATCTAAAAAATTCGTAGGATTTTTGTAGATCAAACGGCAGAAGTATCCTGCAAGATAGTACAACATTCCCAAGTCTCATGATTTAAAATACGAATCTTTTTCTGTATCGGATAAATTGTCGATTTCATCAAAATAATCGAATATACAATATCGCACTAAGACTAAAATTACGAGTTGCTTTGCTAATTTAAAAATTGCCCTAAAAATAATGATAAACATGATTATGAAATTGAAATGATCGATTACTTAGAATAGTATGGGACGTTTAACTTGCATGACGATGAACCATAATTTCTTTAATCTCTAATCATTAATCATCCTCTGATCGAACACTATTCAATAAATATGTGTGATTAGACCAGATACGCATTAGAGCCGGAGACAGGAAATTTGTATTAGCGTTAATTAGGTGCTATTAGCGTAATTAGGCACTATAGTGCAAATCCGGCTTTATTCCTAACAGAGCCGGTAACACGTTATGGTCCGTTCGAAATATAGATGGGTAGTTACATAGATGTATTACATTATTACTGGCTCTCGGTAATGACATTTGTGAAAGGCTTTTGCCGCTCGGTGTCGGTTCTTTGTGAAAAGTATTATTTTTGATGGGGACGCTGATCAAAAGTATTTCGACATCAAGAGGGCGGGCTTGAAATTTTGTTTCATGGGGTCTATGTAGACTTTATTCGTTAGATAATGGAGTAAACTCAAGTACTAGAATACACTTGTGGATTCACCCTAATGCCGAGTTTTAGATATACCCCACGAATTTAAGGTTCGCTCGTTGCAAACCACTTTCATCTCTGGCAGTAGGGACAGGTATTCTGATACTTGATCACTTTGAAACTAAATCGCCCACCCAATTTTACGTGGAAACAAGTATTTCAATGTTAAATTTCCAATTACTATTCTAGGGCTACTTGTTAGTCAGATTTATGTTTATGTTATGATTAAATAATATTAATAAGTCTTCGATATTTTTATCTCTTCTAATGTTTTCCAATGATCTTGTGTCGCTGCATGATACAGAGATCAGCTATATCGATGAATGAATTTGGTCCATGAATTGGTCAGTTAAGATTTTTGAAATTAATTATTATATCAAAACTAAATACAAAATTATTTATTTATATATGAAAGTAAAATACTTTGTAAAAATTACAATATTAAAGATGCCAATATCTAGTTTAATTGTGCAATAAGTATAAAATACTTGGATATGAAGTTCTTGTTTGAAAGTGCAGAAAGCTAACTGAATGCAACTAGAGCAGCTCATGCTGATTAATGAGAAACGGTGTACACAATGAGTGTATTAATCGATCAAACATAGAATTGCAATTTGAAATTTAGCACGTGAGAAATAGATGTATCCTTTTAATTGGCACGGAATCTCGAAAACTCCGTTGATTACATGACCGATGACTAAGACGATAGAAAGAAAGATATATCGTTCGAAAGGTCGAAGGATCAACTGTAGGATCGAGAAGACAGTCGGCATGCCGCGGTAGGAATTTATCGAAGCAGCCCCGTGAAATTGGCTGCCGATAATAAATTAGGGGTATTGCGTAGGTGAGCTAAAAAAGACTGGTTAGAGAAAAGGGGGGAGTAGTCGAGTAGATATAAGAGAAGTGTACGAGTTTGGATGCTTTGGCGAAACGTGTCGGAAGTTAGAACGAGAAAACGATGGTGGTAGAATTCTAGCTTGAATCGTTCTGTACGTGTATTGAGAAAGGGTGGAGGAGGGATGGTAAAAAGAAAGTGGATGAAAAAATAGGGGTGCGCCGAAGGTGGTGGTAAAATTCCAGTGGTTCCCGAGACACGAAGCGAAGCCATAAGAACGTGTCCAGCCTATGATCCAAGTTTCAGTCAGTTTCCTTGGATTCCATTCCCGACCAGGGTGCCCCCAAGGGTGAGTTTGGTTCTTATGGGGGTGGTTCCCGAAGCCTCCTAGAGGGACTGCCCGCTCAATCAATGAATTGGAAACGTACATGTCCTGTATGCGAATGCGATACCGATATCCGTCTTGGCCATCCTCTCACCCATCCTGGGAACCACCCCCCGCGCCCTCTTGAACAAGCACCATTTCTCCTAACGCTCTCTGGCTACTTCTATAACCTACAACCCCTTGAGAAGGGCACGAGAAGCCCGTTATCTCGTACGTTGCTGGCTTACTGCTTGGGCCAACTTACCTTCGGCAATCTCATTGGCTGTTTTCGATGCTCATCCGACTGCAAACCTTATACTTCCCTTTTGACCACCAGCGAACCACCCTTATCCTAGCCATACCCTTTTGCCCGTCTCTTATCCTAGATCAGCTTCACCCTTTTCATCCACATCAGGGTCGCCCATTATCTGCCCTCTAACTGGATTACGGGTCCGGTTGGCGGACCGTTAAAATTTTATCCTTATGCCGTGGACACTATCCTTTCTTATCCTTCAGTCAGTCGCACAGATTTAAAGATTGCTTCACTTGTCTGTCTTGCTCCTCGTGTCAACCAAAGATAAAATGCCGGGCTTATACCTACATATTATTCCATCTCTTGAACTTATTTTAATTTTTGTATGACTATGGTCCAAACATGGGATCAGTAGAGTGGCTTGATAAACATTAAAACGATTGTAACTCCACTGTGTAACATATATTAAACTATTGCTTGACATAGAATATTTAAATATTTAAATTTTATATATTTATCATTATACACTATTATTCGCGTAAGCGAACGGGTAGGGTGACCCGTCGAGTAAGGATAGGGGGATTTTAAGGAAATCAGGGCATGGAGCAAAGGGATCAAGGGGTCGATCGGAAAATTTAAAATTATCTTTGAGGAACATTTTTTTTTTCTTCGTCCCGTATTCTCATCTTCCTTTTTTTCTTTTTTCTACCCTCTGCCTTTTCATCCACCCTTAGCAAAGATTCCCTACTGTCCCGGTTTATTATTTCACTCGCGAGCGATACCAGGGCCGTGGGCTCTATAAAATCTTGTTTTCGAATCCACCCCTAACGCAGCGACGTTCCACTTCCACGCATTACGCCTAATAAATCGCTTTCCTTTAAGCCCACATTATTCAAATAGACCGCGCGAATAAATCCAGAACGCGTGGCACGAATACGAGCACGTTAACTCGCCAACTTACACGCGAGATATATAGTTGAACTACGACGTGGCGACGCTTTACGGATGCGAACGGCGATTCGGGAGGACCACTTAATTCCCCGATAAGTTTCAGGCAATTTTTATTCTATCCATTAATCCTTGAAACGGTTTCTACGGCGCAAGGAAGCGAATACAATAATAATCTATCGCGAAGAAGATTCTCAAAAATCCATCCGTAGAATGGTGTACTACGCAATAATAAAAAATAATTCGTCAACCCTTCTAGGGTGGCACTACTTTCTTACAATAAGAAATATACACCTATCCGATCTGTCAGACGTTTTACTATCCTTAGAAGGTTAAAATATACGACGAGATAGAAATTGTCGTAAAATAAGAAGAATTTATTGATTTCAGAAAATTGAATTGAATGCCAAAAAAAAAGGGGTTAATACCATCCAAGAGAAACATTCTGGTAGTTATCGTTGATCAGGAAAAATCGATATTTATTCTTGTTAACGTAAGAGACTCTGCTTCCTTTTTCAAAGGACACATGAAATGGACACGGTTGATATAATTTGTAGAAACGTGAATCAGTCTAGACAACTTCGGCTTCGTCTCGGAACTCGTAGGGATAGTTTTCTTGTCGCTGGAAATACCTCTTCCGACTTTCTCGGGTTCACCCTTTATATTAAGTATTCCGTATTCAGGGTGCGCAACGGGCCAGAATAGGCTCATACAAATGTTCCACGAGTATATTGCTATGGGCAGCAGCATCTAGCCGAGACAATGGTCCTGGTCTCCTCCCCTAGAAAGTCTCCCTCAGCTAGTAGTCAGTGCCTTGTTTATGTCTAAATGTGTCTATGTTGATCTGCAGCCACGTTCGTGTCCTCACGTGGAGATGAGGTAGCAGCGCGTGCACCATCTACCACCATACCTTGCATACGTCACATATACACAGTGTTTCAAAGAAATAGATTTCGTGGATCTAGAGTGTGGTCCATTTAAGCTCAACGTAGTAAAGCTTATGGAAGCTGTATTGATGCAATAATATAATTGTTCATCAGTATGTCGTTCAGATAATTATTGAAGTTTTCAATATTATAATCTATATGGATTATGTATATTTGAAAAATTAACTATGACTTTTATTTGTTTAGACGAGCAGTTCATGTTGAAGAATTTGCATTTTTATAGGAAAGGAACTTATAAGAAAGAATAACTTTATATCGAGGGTTGAGAAAAAAAAATTGAGGCAGAGTGTATATCCTTTTGACCTTATTTCATTCTATACAATTTTTTCTCTTGAATTTCAAATTGAGGTCTCGGATCACTTTTGAGTTGCGTGAGGTCTCTCGGAAAGCAGCTTTTATCTTTTCGTGGATCTTATACGTATTCGCGGCAGACGCACTGAACTCTGTTCATTATTCATGTTGAGCGATCGCGGTGGTGATGGCGTCTGTAGTGGTACACTGAGAGAAGTGAGAAACTGAATTTCAATGGAGAGAAACAGGATTTTGCGGTCTAGATCTCAGAATTTGAATCTCTGATCAGTACCCTGGTAAAGAGAGCGATAATTAGCTGGATAAATTAATATTCTTAGCTCAATTGTAATATCATCCCTTAAAAGTTAACAAAGATATGATATTAATTTCGAATATATTGATTTGCTGAATTTTCATCTACCAAGGATCCAAAGGGATGAAATTCTCTGGTACGATCGACTGAAAGGATGCTGTAACAAAGAATGATTTATTTCGTAAACAAAGGAGTACCGCGTATTTCTGATAAACATTCTAGAATGCAGATAAGTCTCTCCGACACCCTTATTCGAACGGCCGCCAACCCTTAGCTAGACGAGTTAATACCCGGAGAGGCCGTGTAGTTATATTATTAATGAAAGCTAGACCGTGAATAGGGGTTATAAACTAAGTCCTTTATAACGAAGTGAAGGGATGTCTCCATGAAGACGATGGAGTTCAAGGGAAGTAGACTCTGTAGCTCGCGTACCACAAACCAGCTTCCCCGAGTCACCCGAAGCCACCCTTTGCAGGAAGAGGGAAGGATTAGCCAAACCATTACTCGATAGACGTAAAGCCCAGTCAGAATGGCTTCTATTCCTTCGTCATTCCTTCGATCCCTTCTTCCATTTCCTTAGATTGTACCATCGTCCTCATTCTTATCTTCACTCTGGTTCTTCTTCCAAGAATGAAACACTGAAGAACATCATGCTCGACTTGTTTACTAAATGGAGTTTGCCATATAACCATGACTCATTGAATTTTCAGTATATATTCTTTTTTTTCAATTTTCACCCAAAGGAAAATTCCTTAGCCTTGAATTCTATAACTATGGTTAGGTCTTTGGCATAGGCTACGGATTGGCTGGACTCCAGTTTGGGGATAAACGATCTCCTTGTGCTGGCAGGGACAGGCTTCCGTGAAATTAATATCCTTGGATACGTTACTTGGCTTTGAGTGGTGTCCGTTTCTAAAATAACGGGCAATTCATTGAGTGACCAAAAATCGGAGAATTAAAAGTTTCGGAATTCACCTAAATCCTTCAAAAAGCACCCTCGAGTTGCGATATAGTAAACTATCTGCTCATCCATAACAGCCGTTTATTACGGGGTTAATCTAAAACAAGGTGGCGTATTGAAGTATCTCGAAAGGATTAAGCCGTTTCTGCTAAGCAGAAACACCCACTGCGTTAAAAGGTCCATTGTTTTCCTAAATCGACGTACTAAGCCTAATTCTCAAGCCCAATCCTTTAACCTAGAAATTTGGCAAAGGGTTTACGCAACCAAGACTTTCCAATACAGGTCTAGTTTTGATGGGTGTTAGCGGGCGTTAAATCCGCCCCCACTGCTTAATTGCAAACCCTCAAACCATCGCCTACCACCCCAGCCGAAGTAAGGCCAAAGCGATTATCAGAATCTGTCCCTGCTACGTATCAAGGCATCCCAGAATCAGGCAGTTGAAGTTAATCGGTATTCTTGGCAAGGGGCCCACGTATCTATCGTAAGCTCCTATGAATTAAGGGGTGGTATAGGAGCCCTTACAGTGTATGGGTTAGACTGAACGGTATGGGGTGGTATAGGGAGTTTGGTACTAGAAGATGGCGACGACGTGACCACGGTGATAATGACAGCGATGATGACGGAAATTCCGGAATCCTTAGGGGGTTCAACACTGTTACAGCATCGTCTCTCCTTTATTCCGACCTCCCCTGTCCCTTTTATACCTAACCATTTCAACCCCTTTCATCTCATATCGATAGAAGCCTCTCAGTCAATTTCGCAAGGATTCCCTACTGGTCCTTTGAATTATTTCGTGTCTGCGGGACGCTTTTTCACCGTTTGCAGAATGCTGCCAGAAACTTTTCCAAAAGTTAAGCAGGACAATGATATTCTACCGGAAGTAGATATACCTATATTCTCCAAAAGTATTCTGAGGATGGGGTAGCGATCGTCCAAGGGTGGGAAAATTAAAGCATCGTGCAGTTAAAGTCGGCGCCAGTCTGCTGGCTTCTTGGGTTTCGGAAACTCCTGACATTCTCTTCGACTTCCTGGATTCCAATTCTCAACAGTAGCGCGAAACACTTTTATACCGCATATACTACATCGCTCTGTTAAGAGGTTTAAGTTTTACGATTAAGAGGTGGTTAAGTAACTTGTTAAGCAGACACACTATTTTTTTCTCATGAGGCAAGAAGTGGTTAAGCGTCACTTTTCCTGCACGGTTAATAACCACTAGGGTGGAATAAACAGGATGGTCATTGTCGGCGTCGCAAGTTCACGTTGACGTTCTTATCGAGATTCTCATTACTGGCGTCGCTACGCC
>JARPRG010000423.1:173201-202931 GCA_031001745.1 Hartigia nigra | reverse complement strand
GAGAAGGTGGAAAGGCGAATCCCGTGTGACGTCACGTCGCAACCACGAGACTGCCCTCCGTCCCCTCCGTCCCCTCCAACCCCCCTCGAATATCCTACTACCCTCCAACACTTGCATGACCATTCACAATTTTCGCAAACATGGCCACCGGAGACCCTTACCGAATAAACGACTTTCTTACCTTTTCCTTAGATCTAGTTCCACTTATTTCTTAGCACTACCTATAGCTCTTTCTCTTTTACGCTGGCAATTCTTATCTATTGCCCTTTGCCACTTGTCTCGAAGAAGATTCGATCTTGCCACAACAACACGCGAGGTCGTTGCACTTACTCGAGTCAAAGCACTTCTCAAAAGAAAACGCCGCGTGTGCGGAATGGATACTATTTCCTCTGAACTTTTCCCCAAAGCGACTCTCACTATGAGACATGTTTAACTTTACTTTCAGTACTGAAAACTTACTATGAGGATACTCGTGTACGACGTTACTCAGCTTACCTGAAACAAACAAAAAATTGTACTTAATCAACGGAGTCACTGAAATCTCCAGCCAAGTATGTATAGCACAGGGGAACAGTAAAACTATACAATGCTTTGTATGTATGTATTACATTATATACCGGGTAGAGCTGATAATTCGAAAAACAAAAAATTATTCCTTTCCAAGTCACCCAACACAAAGTAGATTCAACACGCGGGATAAAGTCCAAGAGTAATTATTTTTTTGTTTAAAGCTTCTGTTTACTTATTTCATTTGTGTACGCGTACATGAAGTCATGACTTGATAAACGAGGAATTTGGAATAATTTTTGTTTTTTTTTTTTAGATCATTAAAATATAGGCATCTTATTTACACGACAACTAATCTAAGTCTACATTAATTATGCTATTTATACCTGCTTGATTTTGTACGTGTTTTCTTTTTAATTTGGAGCACATAATAAATTTAATCGCGGCTGAGTTGCAATTTTTGTTATATGCAAAGAGTGAGTTAAGAAAAATTTTGCCATTTTCCTTGAAAACAAAGGAGAAAAATGAGTTTTTAGAATTGCTTGCTCGTGCCGTCATCACTCTGTGGGAGCATATGGAATAAATGAACAGCAGCCTTAAGCTTACAACCTAGTAAATCAATAAAGTTAACATTTAGCTATCTCGCATATAAATAAAAAAAAACATGAGAAGTAATACAGTAAGCTTTTTGATTGCATAACAACCAATCAAATAAGGATTTTCTATCAATTATATCGTATGGGTTACTTTTTATACCTTATGTTTTCATATATAGCACGAGAAGTGGGGGCAGGTGGGCACCTTATGGTTTCGCATCACTCATGTATGAAATACAATAAATATCATTTTATTCGTCGAGCTGCTATTCACATGTCTTTTTGTGTATTTCATTGTCATACGTTTCTTAACATAATTTCTAGATAATTGCTGATTTATTTGTCGACCAGTATTCATAGCCAAAATAAATTCTTAGAGGTCAAATATCCAATGTCAAACTTTAGATTACTTTTAAGAAAGTCCTTTTTCTCGTAATGCGCAAACGATGCTTTTTTATTTAATTTTTTTTTTATCTCGCCATTTATAATAATATATTTTATTCTCAGCAAAAACAAGTATTTACTAACCCGTATATACTAGCCAGACAAAAGAGAATACAATATGATGTGCTCCATCCTCGGATAAAAAATTAGACACGTAATAACACCTGATGAAAGCGCTATTCAGTTTTTTAACGTACTTTGAAGAACGGGCGAACAATAGAGAGCATGTAGATTCTGCGTAAAAAGTTACAGCATCTAATTCATAATAAAGTAATAAGGATTGACAGGCATGGTTCTCATTTGTATACAGGAGATATGTATATTCCAATGTCAGACAGACAGGGAGACATATGCGTAATTATATACACACGCATGACGCATAAATATGCATACGCCTGTACAGGTCCAAATGGGAATAGCAAGCTTCTAATTTGCACCATCAGCATCAAGCGAGACTCCCTCTTTCCCATTTCCTCCCCTATTCGCCAACCACCCTCGAGACCAGCCGACGCACCCTCAAATCCAAAAGGTTCCACCTGACCCCGTCGCCGGATACTTGCCAAGCACAAAGGGAATATCTTTCGTGTAATCGCGTCTCGCGCAAATTTCTACCCTCGCGCGCGACACTCGAGACTCGTGGGATGTTGCCAATTGAGTGCTGCTAAGGGGTAGGTAGGTGTTTGGATGAAAAGGTACGTAGGTATTCAGATACTAAGTAAATGGTAGGTAGGTTTAGGGCTGGTTTTCAGGGTTGTGACGCAATGCTCAATGCGACAGTCCTTTGTTCCTTATCGTAAAATCAGTGGCTAACGGGGAAGCAAAGCTAATTTCGTCTAATCTGACTTTGAGTCGCGACCATCCCTTTCACAGGCACCCCTTCTGGCGAAACTCGAGGATTAGGAGAGCTTTTGCCAATCGGGTTGAATTCGCTCGCGATTTCCAGCTGAGATTTTTGCCAACCTAGTAGATAGCTATATGCGTCGGCACCACTTTCCTTTGTCCCTGCTTTACCACAGAGTCCTTGGGGATAATTAAGGAAAGCGTTCTGGTAATTTTCCTTAGAAGGCAAGCTCGGAAATTGAGAATCAGTTGAGTTATCTCCGGAGAGATACGAATTCTTAATGTGATATATTGTTAAATTCTGCTGGGGAAATTGCTTCGACATTTTCACCACCTAATTCAATATCAACGCGTAAAATTTGAAAATTCATATTTCAATGCACTACTGTATACTGCACTTAAGAATGGCGCAAGTCGAATGACTTATTACTAAAGGTCATAGAAAACTGCAAAAATAATTGAAGACAAATAATTGGGAACATTCGGTTGCCAAAGAGCATTAAAATTCAACAAAGAGAAAGAGCAGTATTTTATACGCTACGTAGGAATACCAGCAATACTGACGGTATAGTAGTATCGATGGTGGTAATAATAGTAACGCTATAAGGGATGAAGAAAATTCCTCCTGGATTTTCTACTTTCCTGTAGGAAACAATCGGCACACAGTCGGGGGTCGACGCCACACCGACGATAAGAAACTACCGATAGAAATTCTCTTCTCTACCCAACTTCCTGTTTCCTTATATACATGTATGAATACCTACAATATATATGCTATATACATCTAGGAACGTGTATATATACATATATATATATATATATTCCCTTACGCTGTCAGTCGTCTCGAAAGCTAGACACTCGGAGAATCCACGTACTCTTATCCCTATTCTCATGTAGCTTTACCGTGCTGTCAATGAAAACATAGAAGCTCGCATTTACTTTGATTTTGCTAGAAAATTATGTACATCGAATTCCGCGACTTCCCGGTACTAATGAACGGAATAAACCTGCAGTTGTATCAAAATACACCGTAGGTACTGTAGTAATGTTATGCTATGTTATAACATGCTATCGCATTGTAATCCTACGTGATAGAAGTCCCTTAATCCTTCATACAATTTTCATGACAACATCGCTGCGACAATGCTGTCTCTTAGGAACCAAGAAATCACAAAATCGATGAAAGTCTTTTGGGAAACATTAGTACGATCTACATGGCAACGTCCTTTGTATTATTCTATAATAAATGGCAGTCAAGTATGGGTCCTCAAGCGTGTTCAAATCTTACGTAAACAATAGAATTAGTATATTTTTATGAACTGAAGTTATGTGAATACATAAGACAGTGTCTTTACACGACACACCCATAACAAGGAACATGTCAAAACACATTTTTAAAAACGATGAAATAATCATGTGATTGAGTAATCTTACATGGCGATAATTACTTAATTTATTTATCATTTTTAATGACGTGCCACTCGAGCACCATTTTTTGTTGAGACTATGCTATATGTACTTTGCTCCATTTTTGTACATGAGTAATATTTTTGCTTTTTGCTGCTGTCGAGTAGAATGGAAAGAAATATTTATCAGACTTCTAAAGAGGTATTTAGCACGTAGTCCATATTCTAATGTGGTCTTCGACTATATGTTAAAATTTCCATAAGGTCGGCCCATGTAGAAAAGGATGAATCATACCTGTATAAGCAATCTATCGTAAATGGATGTAATCATAATATTGACAAAGCTTCATCAGAACGTCAGTGTCATTTATAAATGTATTAATTGCACTTCCAAAGTGTTACTAGTCCTGACAATACAATTTTCCTCCGATTAATATGCATCTTTAAACATGGACTCGAAAGGCTAAATCCTGCAAAGATATTCTAATTTCGCAAGAAAATCTTCGCTGGCATTTAATTATCGTTTATACTTCTCAGGTAGTTTCTATAATTAGATGGCAACGTTTTACCAGATGTAAAATGTTATTATATAGATATATAAAGATGTTATATGTATATCGATTGCACCTTGCACAGTATTATATCAATTTATCGACTGCAATGCAACCTTCGGATAAGAGGGTGAAGAAAATTCAGGAAAGCAGTGAATTAAAATTAATGTCGGCGGAGGATATCTCTCAACTCTCATCTCTTCATTTCTCCAGGCCATCTTCTCCTTTTTGACTCTGATAGATGAATAAGAGCAGATCCCGATCGTGATTGATAGTCCCCGTTATCGATATCTTTATAAATGTATAACTATACTCTCTCCTTTAACGTTCTACCAGCGTTCTCACTACGTTTGCTTTTGGCCCTTGAACTTTCACCAGCCTTCCATTTCCTCTTTGCGTCTCTTTTACTATCCGCCGTCACCCACTCCCTCGAACGCCATTACTATTCCACGGTGCCCTACACCTTCCTGCCTGCTCGCGTCGTTACCAATATATCCTCCTCTTCGAGAAGAGGCTTGGCGAGCACGATGGATAGGCGCTTTTGAAGATCCTTGTCAAGTTCGCTTAAAGGATCTTTTTGTGACAGACACTACGCTATATATAACGTTATACTGTACACTTTTAAATGGACGAATTTTATCACAAACACCAAATATCAGGGGATCAGTAATATTAATAATAATTATCATGTCACGCGTCCGAGTACATTTTAAAAAGACAAAAACTCTGCCGAGTAAGCGCGCAGTGCAGAAATACAGTGTTATCAAGAATCAAGTATTTCTGTAATCATTTTGCGACTGAAGAAATCCAGCAAAAGTTGAATTTTCTGCAGACTCTGGAGAGGCTTACTGCTGTGGAAAAGATAGTTGGTTTTTTTTTTTTTGAAAAGCCTGCAGCCGTCTCTTCGAGTTCAGAAACGTAAGGTAATATGTTTAACGAGAAGCATCTATTCGCGGTGGCATCTTGCAGCAAGATTATTTTCCGCGTTTCTCACTTTTTCCAACTCTCTTCCGTCTCGCACACGTGGTACTTACTTTCTCGTCGGTTATTTGCTCGTGAAATTTCATGCTTTCGAAACCGCGCGCTGCTCAAGCTTCCCTGAAGAGCTGTAAAAACTTTATATTTCGCATTACGAAAAGGGAGTTAAATTGGCATTGCTTCTAATGAGAGAATCTGCCAGTTGAGGGAAGTGGGTCAAGAGGTAGTTTCCACGGCTGTTCCGCATCCATGATGAATTTAAGCAAAAAAAAAAATAAGAAGAAATTCAATTTATAATATGTAACACTGAAAGTTGTTTCCTTTCCAAAAATTCGTACGGAAATTCTCAACGGATTATTAAATAATTATTTTCAAAAGAATTTCATAGGACATCACGTGTACAATTGAGTATGATTATTTGTATTATACGTAATACCTATGACGTCATAAATGGAAAAACGTATTCCTTAACTTTTATAGGAACTAATGATTTTTTTTTTAGAAATTTACCCTAAACTAATTTTCTTCCAGATATCCATTGGCTACGATCTATGCTCCGTTTAGGAGTATCGAAATATGTATTTAATATCGAAAATAAGGTATTGGTTCTCTCTAAACCAATCAATACTGTATAAAAATATTGTTCTGATATGAGAGGAATATTCAGATACCAGTTTATACAGGTAACATCGTATACGATAATGAACGATTTCTGCATTATCGACACAATAATGAGTGCCATGTGAACACAATAAATTCTTCAAAAAGATATTTCATTGAAATTTATGATAATATATGATTTATTTAATCAATCGAAATTTCCGAATGCAATATGTAAAAATCCAATCCCCGTAACAATTACGTATAAAACGACATTCATTGATATTCCAGTGATATTTATTTAGCATCAAAAATTGAATATCAATTCAATCACTTAGGTTTCCTAGAATTGTGTAATTTACATAAAACTAACAAAAGACAATTAATCATACTAAACAATTGATTCTCGTACTCTAATTGTATATTTTGACACGTAACCTAATCACTCAAAATTGTATGCACATAATAGCTTCGCATATGCATGCATGCTATTTGATGTAAATGGGAAATCAGACGTGAGCTAACAAGCGCGTCAGTCAGTATGCAGCAGGGTAACCCATGACAAACACTGACGGATGCATATCTTCCCTCCATTGAAGATGCTGTTTGAGCTTCCTGAGATCTGTACCTGATGGAATTGGGTGAACGGCTAGAATCCTTATATACGAGTAGATCCACTACTACCTTTACACACGAGTTTACAAGTAAATCGTCCTTGCAAGATCTGACCCCAATTCGCTTTGGCGAACAAAGTGCTTTACAAGATTTCACCCATGAATTTGACAATGATTCTTAGCCCTTAAAGTGCCTTACAGTGCTCATAGTAGCTATTTGCATTTCCTTCTGCTACTCGAGGAAGGTTGTTTTTTCAATGATGGTTATATCAACGGACAGACTTGACGCGAAATATCTCACTTGGAAAACAATCACTGTTTCCAAAGACTCTGCTTTACCCTTCAAAGCCTTTCACGTCTCTTGAGCAACCCTTGGTTTCCGACACTTTTCCAACCCCTGCACGCGTTTCACGCGCACGAATAGAATCTACGCCCTTCGACAAAGTAAACAACACTTCCAATTACTCTAATTCCTATTCGATTCCGCAAATTAAATCCGTATTTAACCAAGTTTCAATTTCTCATCCGCGCCGCCATTGCCACCCTGTGCAACCCTTTGTACACTCTACGAACTCACACTCTCCTGTCCCCATTTGCCAACTCCCCGTTAACCAGTCACCCCCATTCGCTACCCCCCTACGACAGACCTAACCAATTCTGCAAGCACTGCGCCACCAATCCGGCTAGCGAACTTTGCCCGAAATCCGTCTGAATTAACTTTGGGGAATAAAATTACCCCCATCTAAATGGGCCACTGCGACTCGGCAGACGATCAAGCTCTCTGCAAAATGAAAGGACCTGTAGGTCAACTGCTATTCATTCGTGGATGCAGAGGGACGTTCTCCCATGAGTGGCGAAATTTAATGTTACCCCTGCGCTCTTTTTTATACTATAAGTATGTACGTGTATATATATATATATATATCCTCCTCCCTTAAGACCTCGCCCGAACCAATGCAAATCCCAAATGGCACGAGGAAAACTTCTTCGTGGCTTTTCCAGTGCTTGGCAAAGGGAGTTGAAAGCCTCACGGGGTTGAGGACTCCTGAGAACTGGAATGGTACACCAAGGGTAGAAAACACGTCGAAATGCTAATTCTGTACGGAAGTAGACCGAGCACCTTTAATAATGGAGGGTTGCTAACTGAAGGATCACCACCCTCTTAGCAACAGCATTTTGCATTAAAATTGTCGATCGACTCGAGCTGTATCATACATTTTGTATAAATACATTTCACAACTTTTTTTTAATCAGGAATTAATTTTTATACAATACGTTATTGGAAGTAAAATCATATTTTATTCCATAAAAAGATAATTGCCATAAAAATAATTAATAATCAAAGGAACAATTCGACTTTAGAACCCTTGAAAACGATCAGTTAATTACTTCGTAATCCTGTTAAATGAGTATAATTGATAAATAAATTTGTATAATAACATGTATAATACATAGCATTTGTTAAGTGCAATAGAATTGAAAAGACAGATTCGAAATCATACACTCTCAGAAGTTCGAAAAATGTACCAGTAGCAATGATGGCGAAGAAATCAGACAATATCACAACTTGATAAGAAATGTCTTTCTGGTCTGAAAAAGTCCTCTTTTGAATCCTTGAAATAACGTCATAACTTTACTTTTATAACATTCAACGTTATTCAACGGATAAATACGTATACTGACTCATATTTGACCCGATTTCATACTGGTGCAAATTTGCGCGTTTCATTATATATTTTTCGACTAGATCTGATTTATCCCTATGACGAAAATAATTTTTTTCATAAATCATAATAACCATCCAATTAAGGAAATTTCGAACATTAAAAAATAATGATAGAAAATAAAAATTGATCAATTAGAGCCGGAGATATAAAAGGTTGAAAATACCTGACATGAATTTGCATCAGTGTATAAAACTAAGGGTCCAAAATTAGATGTGTAAACGAAGGGATGATACTTCGTGGGTTAAAAAGATTTTTGCTTTTCCTATACACGAAAACCTTACCAGTGTTCAATCTCGATCGTAATGAATGAAGAAATAAAATTATCTTTCCTAGATTTTTGTATAAATTGCACTTTAGAAGAAATACATCGCAGCATCCTGGTCCCGTAAAATACAGAAATGGCATCAGCCAGACGAAGGAATAGCAATGTGGCTCCTTGCCAAAAGGAAACTTTTATTTGTATGAATTTTCAATTTGGCACGAGGTACCGTAACGGGAAATAATCAGTGGACCCGGTATATATGTGCATATCCTTTTATACTATACATACACATACATATGTATCGACCTTTTCAGTATAATGTAAAGCCACCCTATTGCGACGCCAGCGACATTTTTACCATCATTCTTATAACCACGTGTTTGTCTTTCATTCTCAACCCCCGCTATTCTATTTATAGTTTCTTCTGCTTTCGCAATCGTCTTGTGTCTACACAGCTACATTTTCTCCTTAGAAATTCAATCTTTAATCGAAGCTGTATAATTAATGATATCGTACCTTTATCTAAATAAAGTTAAAAATATTACACGATTAATCAAATAATACGCTTATCGTTATTTGGTATTATTACTGTAATATAAAGTTGTACAATTCTGACCAAATTTTCTTTTCAAAGTATATCAAGGATATTATGATTTGTGCGTGTTTTATTGTTATTATAAAGTTCTAGAATCTATTGACGTTTGATTAATTGATTTATATTCCTCAAACATGCATAGGGTCGTACACGTTTATTACCCTGTAAATTAAAAATAGTGAGTAACTACAAAGCATATTTATTAATTGATTTTAAGGCTATTATTAATTTAAAACAAAATATGGAAATTCTACAAAGCACAACAGACTGTACTATCAGCTCGAATACAATGATTTCCAAATGGAAGATTTTCTGTGAACTAGTATGACTGCGGAAAGGTAACATAATGCCTGTGTAACGAGCAATAATTCGCTAAATGTGGATAAATATCTTAGTAAGCACAGCTGGAATTAGTCGCACATGTTACTTACGCCGTAAATATTGCTCGCCGTAAATTCTTGATGATCATCAGTGTTATATGTACACTTCAACATATAACTGAATTAATATGTGCATACCGAATAAGAATAAACTGCGGGGAACGAATGACAGTTAAGATGGCGTTATGGCCTCAGCCGATCATTCCTTTCGGCCGGTTATGTAGGAGTTAACAGTACCGACATAGCTGGAAAGATCGCTGACACTACAAACTCACGAAATAATATAACATATGATGACGAGTATTGATAAACTATAATGAATGGTGATAAGTTTCTTTTTTTAATCAGTCAATACCCGAGATCTCTGTCTATATGTTTGTACGCCATACGCAGAAATAATTAAACCATAATTCTACGTGTGTAGCCAACTAGAGAAGCAAACTGCAGAAAATCTGTACGATGCGTCCCCTGTATACCGACAGAGGCCTCTAGCCCCTTCGAAATCGTCCCCATGGGCAGCGTCACCCGTCTTATTATAATTGAAGATACTGCAATATACTGTCGACAGAAACAATCAGCCATGACAAGTTTCAATCTGTGACCATCGACTTAATATAATATTTCTGGTAACGTATGTTAATCACTGAACCATACTGTCGATATTGACAGTAAAATAATAAATCCGAAAGGTTTTCAAAGTGTGATAGAAGAAGATTAAAATCGTTCAGAGTGCATTATTGTTCGTTAATAGATTTTAGGGTGAATATCTCATTGATTTAATTGAATTATCTGTCCTTATCTATAATATTATATTTTTATTATATATTGTTAATATGTATGAGCCATACATCATATTACTGGGAAATGTCAACGTTAAGTCGAAAGAACAATTTTTTGGTGCGAGTATATCGAGTTGTCAACCAGCACATATTTCTAGTCTAATATTTAAGGCTTTCCCGCAACAAGCGCCAATAGTGCCACCCTTGAAGTCACAACTACTTTTATAACGTGCCAGTGGTATTCATTCCTCACAAATTATCTTTAACAAAGCGACTTTTTATGCATAATAGTTTAATGCTTTCGCGTCATTGTACTAGCTGTTTCGCTCTCTGGGTTACAACTTTCAGTCTTGGGGATTTAATATAAATTCTAAGCCCCACGGAAAAAATTGTAAAAGACATCTCAATGTATAGTTACTATTGAGTACTACTGTGGCGGGAGGTCCTACACTGGTTCTACAGCCTGCGACAGCGTGAAAAAGAATTGTCAACGACCTCACGTGTATTTTTACTTCTTGACACAATGCAAGGCTGCACTGTCGCGTAGAAATTTACGGGGTAATAGGATTCTCGCTTAAAGAGATAGAATATCTCGATTTCTTATTCTTTAGAAATATTGCCATCCGTTATTTATAAGAATAATAGGAAAATGAGATTTTCAAGTTTTTTTCTGAAACATTTCATTCTCCTCTTACCGATGTCGTGCTTGACAACAGATCCATCACGAAGAATGCGAAAAAAGTTAGAGGGGTGTAAGGCCCCACCTTTAGACAACATTATTAATCTGTCAATATCATTTCCAAAATCAGTTTGGATAATTCCGAACTTTCTCCGCTTGTCATTTTTTGCATTAAAGGAAAATACATAAATATCTGTTTTTATTCTTCTAAAATGTATTGCACTGTGCAGGTAAAATGCATTTAACATAATGTATATGTATCGTGCATGACAACGATACATTTGCCGTCTGAAACTGTCAGTGGAAACCGCACAGCGTTACGGCTCGTTGGCAGATTCGTTGCGTATGACGCGCGACAATGACATTCGCGTCATACTTGCGAGCGAACATTGTCGCTGGTTTTCGACTATTCGTGGACCTCTGGTTTTCAAACTAGCAACGAAATAACAGAGACGCGCATCGCTGTCATTTGAGAATAGCGGTTGACCGCATGGTAAAACGAGATGATAGCGTTCTGACCGCGAAAAGCAGTCTGCCACTGGCCGATGTACGGGCAGTTACGCGTAAAAGCCGCATTTTCAGGGAAAAGTATTTTGTTCTCAAAATTGTTCAAAATTGTCCATTATTATACGCACTGGAAATATTTTAAGAATTCTTCACTGACATTATTACATGTAGAAAAGTCTAATTTCAATACCGAAAGGAAAATATTTATATACAGTATTGGCAAATTTACATATACATATTATATTCATAAATATAGAAATATTAGTATGGAACATACTTTCTTCCAATTCAAAGAAATATTACTAAATGGGTGAGTTACCCGTGTGGTTAGCAGGGTACTGAATCAAGTTTAGGGGGTGATTTAACAGGGATCATGACTGCTCGTTGACGAAAAAGATTTTAATATTTAAATTGCGGTGCATTAAGTTAGATATGAAAGAGGGTAGTCGTGGGTTTACACCCGGATGGGCGTTATTTAGGAGGCAGGTTACTTGAAGGGTTGGGTTCTGCCACGTGGCTTCTGGGGTAGTGGCGGTATTAGCCCTTCGAATAAGAGCGGTTAGAAGTAATAAAAAAAGAAACAAAGAATAAAAAGGGGAGTTTCGTCAAAATGCGTTTTGGCGCGAGCGAAAAATCGCTGTATTCTTCGTTAACGTTCATTTTTCTTTGCGAAGTCAGCCACTTAATAAGCCACTAATAATAATATTGTGGTCCCTGAAAAAGTATATATTGCAATTTTTTGTTTCCTTACTTTTGTATACAAAGAATTCAATACAAAATTCTTCCTTCACAAATGGCAATATTTCCGTATTTTATAAATACCTTCGCATATAAAAGTGTACGTATTTCACGAAAAACTTTCAAGCATCCGCTGACATTCACACGTCCACTCTCATTTCTTAAATGTCGAATGCCTAAAATAGTCCTACGTCCACATAAGATTAAATATGAAAGAGGGGTAGTCAGACAAATAATAGATCTATAAACAAAAAACCAAAGATATTTATGATTAGTTGTATCTTACCAAAACAAAATATACTTGGATAAGAAAAATTATACAAAATAAAAAAAAAGGTCCAGGGGACTCTTTTATGTTAGAAGATTGTCTATCTAACTGTAAAACCTATTTTATTTGTGAATCTATTATAAGCATGTAGTATCTGTATATATAATCTTATCGACAAATATTATTAATATCAACAAAAATGGCAAAGTGACTCTTTACGAAGTGGTAGTGCATTATGGGAAATAAGAGAAAAAAAATAGAGGACAAGATTTCGCCGTTGGGTCACGTTTTCCCTTATTTCTGGTTACTTACCCGAAATTGCTGCCCTACTGAAACAATATCAAGACCACAATATAGACTTTAGTATCAGCTAGGGACGTACAACTACTGATTATCCTTTCACCCTACTTAAAGATAAAGAAAAAGGAAAATGATCCTGAAATGAAGATAAACAGATACATCAAAGTCAGAGTATCCACCGTAGGTCTACTGTACAATTTTCTTAACGCATCAAGATCATTGTATATTTTTTCCTCTATCTTTGTTTTTGTTAACCAAGAAGAAAACGCAATCTACCAATTTAAGGAATAGACAGAAAGTTTTTTTTTTTTAAGAAAAAAAAACAAATCAGCACTTTTAATCTGAACGAGCAAAAAAGAAGGTTCAAAGAGGATTAAAGCTTTGAAACTTTAAGGTATAGTAGTGCCTAGGTGAATGTAGATTTAAACTTTGATTGCAAGAGACTTCCTTATAGATTCCTTCTCAATGCCGCCTACAAACCCAAAACAGCGTCAAGAAATCTAAATTAGGTCAAATTTTGTAGAAGGTGCCCACCTTTTAAAAGGTACTAAATTTCGAATTATCTTTTGAATTCCAGTTCATTTACATGCTATTCGGTACTCGCTACATACATACTAGTTACACTATTCATTCCACACACCTATTCTGCGTTATTCCTTGTTGTACGCATTGTTTAACATAAATCAAGGCCACCTCCCTCGATTACGCGTACTCGCACGCATTCTACTCGTGCAAAATGCGTGTATTTCACTGACGGGCTAAGCACTAATATATTCCACTGAAACAAATATATTCCACTCATTTATTTTACGCCGTAATCCTATAGCGACTGCCACACCGTGGGAAGTCGAAACTCGTTCGGAACCTAATAACAAAAGTCACACGTTCTAGATATAATGCGAAGCCTTGCAGTGAGTCTAAAATATATTTAAGCAAGCACGTGTGCTGTGGGATTTTCTGCGATAAAAATGTTCGAAAATGAATAATGGGAAAAATTAAGGGTGTAAGGAGTCGTACATGGCAAAAGTATAAAAGAGGTCAGGTGGATGAAGAGTGGTTGGGTGAGGGGAGGATTTCGAAGGGTAACTTTTTAAAGAAATCGATCGCCAATTTACGAGTCGACGAGCCGTGGAAATCCGGATAAAAATCGTCCGTGCAGAACGACACGAATGCCTCGTTCTGACGACGGTGACGCGTCGCGGCGCTCGACTATCCCTCGTAACTCGTGCAATTTACGTCCCCTTATCTCCGCGGCATGCTAATAATATTGCGGCTTTCTCCTCGTTCGTGTCAGTTACTACGTTAGTGTTTGCGTGAACACGAATACTGTAAATTAAAGTAAACAAAAAATTGTTTTGCCTAAGAGGCCTTTCACTTGATTCATTTACTATCAAGATGAATCTAGAATTAATTCAATTAACGGTATGTAGCTGATATTTTTCACGGTTTCATAATTATGAAAACAAAAAAAATGTCATGGACGAGTAAAATGTAAAGATATGCACGGAACGACTGTCCTGGGAAATTTTTATGTCCACCCTCTACCCCAGGAAGAACCCTTATATATACTGGCACTGGGATTAAGACTTACATCAATGTGGGGCGTCAGCCCTATTTTAGTGTAGAGAATCCGTCGAGGAAAGGGATTTCTCCACGGGCGAGAATCCATTTTGAAACGGTTCGACAGGGTCGAGTCTGATTCACGATCACGAGGCAATAGGGTTAATGACCCAAGGAGGGGTGGATTGCATGCCACCTCCCTGGGGTAGAGACAAATATTCAACACCATCCCCCATCGACCACACCGTAAGTCAATGTTTGCCGCGCTAATGATTTATTTGGCCGGGGACGCTCGCGTATACACATACGTATATGCCCAAGATATTACTTCCAGCGTTGCATGACTTGTAGAAGAAGTTGCGCAAAAAACTTCATTGATCCGTAATTACGTATCTCTGTTCACTGGTACTTTCATTCCACGAAGACATTCTCTTGTAGAATGGGATTATAAGCGATTTTTGGAAAATAAACATCTAAAAGATCATTAGCATGATTTTTTTCGACGATTTTCATGCAACCAACGAAAAAAAAAAAGAGGAATATTATTGTATTATAAGAAATCAATATACGTATAAATATACACCTATTTATACATGTCTTAATAATTATTTAATAAGTCAATGTTAAAATTGTTATGGTTAAAGATATATATGGTTTATATTGATGATATGGTTTAAAATACTATAGCTCAAATAGCTCAAATCTGATTATTGGGGTCTCTGTAGCTTTTATTGCAAGATACTAAAGCACCCTACATGATTCACAATTCATCGTTACTACCCCTGTGGAGTTTGCTCCTTGATTAAATCGTTAAAATGAACGAAAATGGACCCCCTCGGCAAGCGGGCAGGACCGTTTTGACCATTTATTCAAATGACGCGAGGGGTTGTTTCTTTCCGGATTGGCAAGAAGCATCCCCTTCGATACCACAGATAAACATTGACTAATACTTTGCGTTTATCTGAATTTTCGGCTTATCCAGCCATTTTATTAAGTCTTACCGCCGACTGGGGGGTTGATATGACCTCCGAATTTACCCTTACGTTTAACGAAGGATTAGGAGTCTTGGAATCAAGAAAGAGATAGGGTTGGTAACCCTGTCAAACGAAAGCTCTTGTTTGTACATTTTTGTTCTCGCTCGACACTCTTGTATCCCCATGAATTGTCGTACGGTGGAAATAAAAAAAATGTAGAAACTCGTTAGGATACCAGGGGTTCGATGGAGGACGTAGGGTTGCTGAGCCACGTAAATTGACTAGAAGCTATCTACTCCTCGCACCGTTAAGGTGGGACATCGTAAAAGGAAAAAAGGTCAGAAAAATAAAAAAGGGAAAAAGTAACCTATAGTTTTCCGTCTGTCAGGGTGAAGCTTCAGGCAGAGGGATGTTCCTCTAAACACACTCATCAATGGTTACGAAGGCCTTCCAGACATGATAAGATTGTATAAGGGTAGTGGAATGATATAGAATAGATATAGATAAGAACTCTGAATGTATACCAGATAGACATACATATATATGTTGGAGAATGCTGGATGCTCAGCGGCCATCATCACTGATATTAATATTAAGCTAAGTTAAGAATTATAAAAGTTTGTATTAGAGTTGTTTGTCGCGAACTCGTTCCAGCCTCTGCGTTACATTGTTGCTGATTCCTAAATTGATAAAATGGCTGATAACGAGAGGCCAATGAACCTGACAGTCACTATCTTTGACATAAATATCTTTTAAAATGTATTTTAAAAGATGTTCAAATGCTTACCAATCCATTTCAAATGAATGTCACTGTAATACCTATGAAATCTAAATATCTATTTTTCTCACGTTCAAAAAAATAACGACAATAGTCATAACACATATGTATTATAAATTTGTATCTTTTTCCACGGACGATGGAAAGGCAGCAAGAAAAAAGGCGAGAAAATGATTTGTTCGGTGTTGTTGAACTGTAAAAAATATGTAGCTGTACATATAACGAGAGCCGACGCTGATATCTATATCTATACTCACTAACTACCCTTAGCTATTCACAGCTGCAGTCACATATGTGTTATGACGACTATTGTCTTTCATTTCATTTTGTAATTCATCTTCTTTATTTCCAAACATTTTTCTAATGTCCCACGAAAATACGTATTTCCGTTATCCGTATCACAGTTGCTGCAATACACACATTTCGCTCTCTCCACGAATCGAGTAAGTGACAAATAAGCCGAGACTAAATTTGATGCAATTTTTATACTAAACCAGACTGTAAGGGTGAAGGAATATGAAGAGAGCGGTATAGTTGGTGTTTGACCAAGGACGTCCAGAGTGATTTCGACAGGAGATTCTATGACGTGGATGGTCATATGGATGGGTATGTTATTTTCGCGGTGGATTTGCCGGCGGCACAACAAACCAAATAGGTGGCTGGTTGAGAGATAAAAAAAATACGTATTCCCGTAGTGGCCATGTCATTTGCCTGGACGCTTCAGGCTTTCGAATAAAGGCCGACTGTCCCGCGTTTCATATCCGCCGATGAATACAATTTTTGTTTTGTTAAACATATCACACGAAATTTCGTATTTCGATCGGCTGTTCGCCAGTCGATTACGGATAAGAGGATAGGGACTATCCTCCACACCCTCGATCTCTCTATACTCGTTCATCGAATGGCTATGAGATAATCCGCAATTTCGTGATAATTTGCGATAACCGGAAAAGCAATGTTAATTATACTATTATTATTATTATTATTATTACACTCCGTGGTATCATTACTTGCTTTGAACGAAGTTATACTATACGCACCTAATTTTAGCTCAAATATATATAACAAGGATAAGCGTTATCGAGTCAAAATGAAACTTTGTGAAATAATGCGAATTCGTAGCAGAAAAATATTTTTGCAAATATTTTCGGCGTTTTATTACGTTGAAATAGCGGATTGCACAGTGAAGCAATCCGAATGCTGTATACTTTTGAAAAATGACGAGATTCAAGGGTAAACGAGGTTCTTTGGTAAAATTGCGAATTAATTATTTTTACGCGAAGCTAGCAAAGGCCAGGAACGTAATAATATTTATTTATAGGGGCAAAAGTTCGGGAAGATGAGAATGTAAAGAAAATATTTATAGTATGAATATCAGGGACTGCGAAAGTAATTTCGAAGGGAGAATTAACGTCAGGGGACCTCATTAGCGAATCTGCAAATAGTATATAGACAGCGGCGCCGTTTTGAAAGGGTACATCACCTGCCAATGGCATTTTCATCGTCAACGACCAGATGCCAATTATTCCCGCTCTAATTAATATCGCACCTTCACATGCTTTGATACCTTTCAATGATATACATACAATTTAAATTCGCAAGATACCAGAGATGGCGATGTATTATCTGTAAAATTGTTTACTCCTATTGCAGAACGTTTCTACTTGTTTTGCATTCCAATTAAAAAAAAAATAATAAATTAAACGAAACTTTTTCAGAAACTCGACAGCTTCCCAATGGGAAATATTCTCACGTTTTACTAAACAGTTTAACATGGAAGACGAATACTTATCGTCTTCTCGCACTTGCAGGTGGAACATCTTTTCTTAAACACAGGAAGTTTTGACGAGGCGACGAACAAAAGTAACAATTTTACGAACCACCCTCGACTGCAGCTGTGGACAGCTAAGGGTAGTTCGTGAGTATATGGATGGCAGCGTTATGTATACAGCTACATATTTTCATACATACAGTTCAACAACACCGAACGAATCATTTTCTCGCCTATTTTCTTGCTGCCTTTCCGTCATCCGTGGAAAAAGATACAAATTTATAACGATCGCATGATCCGTATAAAAAAATTCTTTTTCATCCTTTAAAGAATATTACAAATTTTTATGTACGAGCTATTCGCCAGCGATACAGTCGTAGGGGTGTGTTTGATATTTCTACCGTAAAAAAATCGCTGCTTGAAATACGTATGAAGAGAGAAATATTAAAGGAAATATTTTATCGAAGGGAATGCATTCACTTGTTATTATCGTAACGAACAGCTTCTCGTTTTTTCTTGCTCGGATAACCCCATTTAAATTGTTTTAATTGAATATTCTGCGTTCTTGAAAAAACATTAGAGGCTAAAGGATTAGAAAAAAGAAAAATAATAAAATGAAATAATATAATTTTTTTCGTTTAATTTTTGTATATTTATAATACTACAATTTTTTTAAATAATTAATAATCCTCGTTAAGAGGAAAATAGAAAAATTTAAGGATACTTTTGTTAGGTTAATCGGCACGAAGCCACTAAACCTTTTAAACTCTAACGAGCGTTATCGAATATCCGGCTTGTGGTCATTCAATTAACTTAATTCAACCTAATGATCCATCGATGTATCAAATTACAGCATACCCGAGGGAGATCCTAACTTCGTAGAATTCAATTGAAAAGAAAAGCAAAAAGTACTGTCGATATTTATAAAATAAAATGAATCCTCGAATTTCAAAGAGAATCCATAAATAAGAAAGAAAATAAAAAAACAAACGTAATTGTCTAGAAATAATTAACTATCAATAGTCAAATTTAAGCATACATCCACGAGATCCATATAATTACCCACATGATCACTAAAGACAATTTAGACTGATTACTGACGTAATTATTGATATAATTAATTAATTAAATAATATGGGAAAAGGCAAGGTTCGAAATACAAAATTTTCAAAATATATTTTTATATTATAATATTCACGTATCGAATGATAAGTAACAAATTATTTGTTTAATCTAATCGATAAAAGAATAAGGCTTTGAAGTAAACAAATTGATAAGAAAATTAGTAAGGGACGTCACAGCGTCGGCGGTAACACTCTCGGTCTCGCTCGAGCTCCCAAATAAATTTCAAAATTCTCTCCGACAGCCGGAACGGATACCGAGAAAACGGTCCGTTGCATATGTTACATAACTAATTAATGTGCGGCAGAAGGGACGCACGCAGACGCTGAAAGGGGCGAGTTTATCTACGGAGATAAACTGAACTGGTTGGTGTAAACCCTTGACACTGGGGGTTGCATGACTTTTCCGCTGACGCTGCTGTTTCGTGATACTCGACTAAAGGTCTCTACACACTGAAAAGCTTTATCAAAAATTTCAAGGCCCTTTTACACCTTTTATATCGAAATTTCGAGTACCTACCTTTACCTTGTTTTCGACGATGCTAAAAGTATGAGCATATAGAAATTCGCTTTTTGAAAAGAGTGATTCAAAGAAATATTGAGAGAAATTTGTAACATAACATAACGTTTTTATATTTTCATATTTCCACCTTTGATCCGGAATGTATCCCGTTTCGTCCTACTGTACAAAAACTATTTACAATGCTCCTTACTTTCTTAACAAAATTCAATCTTATAATTATTTACAAAAAATTAAATTTTGTTATAATTCATAATAATTAATCAGTCGTATCCTTCGTGCGAATCCACGTGCCTCCGTCCGAATCTGTAATAAAAGAATAAAAAAGAAAAGGTTAAGAAAAGCATAAAATTATAATAAAATCATATAAAAATCATTAATATACATACATCCAGAGAAAAGGTCTAAAGGAATTATGTAATCGCACTAAATGAAAGTATGATAAAGGAATTTTTAACAGGGGGAACTGAATATGCTGCAAGCCGTATGTACTTTTTTTTTCAGTTAAACGAGAAGCAATTCCAAAGAGAAATGAGCCTGAACTGCAAGTCCGGGCTAGAATTGACCAGGGTGTAAAAGCACTCCCCAGGATATAGCAGTCAGTGGAGGGTGCGTTTTGGAACATGTATGTAGATATAGCGCGAGAAAGAGAGGGTCGATTATGGCGAGGGGGTAAATGCAAGAGTAGCGCTGTGGCCAAGCCGGTACACGTAGAATATATAGAGGTAGAGATGTGGGGAGCCATTTTGGCCAGAGTGACATTCAGAGGTCTTCTGTATTCATGGGAGAGTAGCCAGTGCAGAATGACACGGCTGCCATTATCCGTTTCATACCGAGTAGCCGGACCCACCCGTCCTCATATCCTACCTAACCTCCATAGTAAACGGAATATGACTTCACTAAAGTAGAAACAACAAACCACGTTGAACGCGCTTCTTGAATATCTGATAGGCTTCCATGGCTATTTTTTTGGGGGAGGAAGAAATCTGGTTTTCCTTGCTTTTCATACGGCATATAAAACATATATCTCTTTGTTTCGATCATTCGGACAAGCATATAAGACATATGCTTGTCCGATACTACAAAGATTTGCTGGGAGGAGTTATGGGATTTTTATGAGGCATAGAAGACAGTATGGTGTATTGGATTGTCTTTGGTAATAGTATAATATTTTATGATTAATTAAGTCGTACTTTTTATAGCAAAAATAGAAGTTAGCTACTGAATCGAAATTTATGGGATTTTTTTTGCGGTATTTATGCTGAGATTTCCTTTAAAAGGCTTTTCTAGCTTACCTACCAAATCTGGATGCTAGCCAAACCGAGTTACTTAATACTGGAGAAGTGAAAAGTGTTCGACAAGTAAATCTTGAATGGGTATAAAGTAATGTAAATTTTCATTGTTTCCAATTAAAATAATGAATATTCAATTTTTCATAAATATCATTAAAAAAGTTATTATATACGGTGTAGTATGTATAGTTTTCAAAAATTCGCTCGTTGCGTTTGCTATTTTTATTTTTTACTAAAAGTCAATTCCAAACACCGTAACATGTTTCGTATAGCGTAGATTATTTTGTTGACTGTTTTCACTGATGTATTTCTTTTTACACGAGCTTACAGAAGAGGAAGTGTTATGTTGTTGACAAATATTTATGATATCAGGAATCAATCGAGCGAACGACACATTACTGGGCTTAATTTGACAAAGTCCTTTATTCCTCATCCCGCTTCCTTCTGGAAGAGGATAATGGCGAGGAACGCACGTTTTATATTCCCGTTGACGAAGACAAATAAAAACGTCCTCGGAAGGACTCTCGGCAACGTTATGTCGTTCCCGCCCGATTTCATTTGTTCGTCCTTGATCGAGCACTTCCTGCGCGACAGACCGCGTCAATAAGATCTCCCGAGATTTAAACGGGCGGAAAAAAAAATGCTGTGGAAGAATGAAAAAAAAAAAAGAAAAAGCGAAATAAAAGAAAGGACGCCCACTCGAAATGTCCCCAGCCATTAATTTCAATTCTGTACTCCTGAAAGAAGTCCTTTGGCGAGCTTGTATGTGATTCATTTAAAACCCAAGTACAGCGATATCCGGTAATCAAAAGTACCATTTATCCCATTGCTGAATTTCTTTCGTTCTCGGCATTAGTAAGCGCATATCGAATATCTGACAAAGACGATTTTGATTTATAAAAAATCGCTGAAAAAATTAATGGACGTTCCTTGACAATGAAATGCGTTGACATTCTTGTCCACGAATAATGCTATGATATTAGGCCTGCTTCGCTATAAAAAAAAAAGATGAAAAAGAGAAATCAGGTCTAACCGCAACAAATAAATGGACAATTCTCATTGTCATTCGTTTCCCTCTGACGGAAGTATCAGGCAACATCGTTTGATTCGAGAACCGCAAAATACGATATGTAAAAGTACCGCGCGCATCTGTCCCAAAGCCTACGATGCATTGTTGTCCCATGGAAATTGAGAGCGATTAACGAACCTTTTCGAACTATCAAAGTTGACCAGAATATTGCATGTAGGGTGTGCATCCACGACATAAAGGAAAAAAATGGCCTGGTGCCATCAATTCTCATTGGCTGCCCTCACGGCAGTATTCACTGACTTAAACAGTTTTCGTAACCTCCACTTAGCCGGCTGGTACCCGGTGACGCTTAAATTGCCTATTCAATTCAATTCGTTTCTCCTGCTCGCTACTCATAATTCTTCCGTCAGGAATTCGCCCCGCGCTTGCCACTCGAATGCACGAATTTCGATCGGGTAACACGTCATTATCCAATTGGCACCCCAGGAAACTTTATGACGCGACTGGGAACTTTATTACACGTTCGTCAACAATCTTACTATTAATTCATGATGATTCAAGGAACAGTTCATTCGTCGACCCATAACGGTAGCGGGACATTTCTTGATTTCAATAGAACTCCAGATCAGTCTGGTATAGTAGAGTATTGAAGAAAGTACTACTAGGGGAAATTGGTGTGCAATTAATGTCAAAGGGGCGTGAACAATCATTATTGTGGAAATTACACTGAATATTATTAGGCTGGTTCTTGTCATAATATTGCCGGTATATAATGTCAATTGTATTTCACCACCGTTCTGTGTTCGTAATAATTTCTATTTAAATAATATTACATTTTTGAAGCTGCAAGCTTTGTACAGTTAAAATTTCTTAAAGTGTTCATATCGATGAAAAGTTTACGTAATCGTTAACAATGACTTTTACTCGTAAAGTAGGATAAGAAAGAATATTTTTTTTTTTAACTGATTCAACACTGATTCCTGTCTCTACTCTCCCTGGTCGTTCTGTATTTCTAGATTTTCTTCAAACTTCTTTTGCGTTCTTACGAACAGTCAAAAAAAGTAAGTTTTTCCTAGTAAAATTGCTGAGACACAGGTCAGTCACAGTAAACTAACAACATATGGGGCATATAGTTAATGTATTTGTGTGCTTCGGTGATGACCGAGTAATAAAATGCGAAAGATAATAGTCATAGTATATTATAGTGATAAGGTTCCCGAGCAATTAAATACTTTAATGTTTTGATTTTTTTTAAGTAACTCCTAGTACAAATTTAATGATCTTAATGATGAAATTTCATTGAGAAAATATTTTCGACATTTAGTGCTTATATAAATGGCAGTCTTTCGCCTTAATGAGCTGAACTTCGTCGATAAGATTTATACGAGTAACAATGGCATCGACGATAATTACTGCCTGAATTAATTAAAATCAGAACTTGATATTTACAGAGCAACGCTTGTCTCTCAGTGTTCTTAACGACTTTGCAGAAACGCCCTAAGGTTGTTATTCATTGGACACTTGACCTTGCCTTAGGGTACTAAGTGTGACGAAACTGTTAGCCTCAGGTCAGGCAACAAAAGATATAATCCAGACAAGTACTAACACGTGCCGTGTATCGATTGGAAAATTTGCTGAATATCTGAAGGATTATCTTCCTCTATATTCTATTTTGATTCTATAAATTAAGCAAGGTTGAATGTAGGACTCTTGCGTCTTCAGCTAATTTAGATATTGAATTGGCGATTTCATAGGAAAATCCAAGTTTTATTTACTCTGTGGCAATTTTTCGTTTTTATACTGCGTTATGCATACGATATTATTAGCGTGTAATATGACATGGAATATGGCGGTTGAAGTGATGCTGAGAAAATGTCACCTGACCTAATTTAAGATCTAAAAATTTGTAAAGTAAAAAAAAAGCTTGTAAGCTTTCAGAATTATTTTGGAATGTATGCAGTTCACTGGCAACTAGTTCATACGACTTTTTTGTATTACCGATAATTTTATAGACTTCCATTAGTTCTGCTAACGAAGACAATCGATAGCTTAAATCACTTATAAATTGCAGATTAAAGAAAAGCAAGTACTAATTAGACACAATCGAATTTTTTTTGTTTTTAATACTTTTCAGATAAAATCTTCTCTTCGTTTCCCGAGCTGATCCATAATTTAAAAAGCTTAGCAGTTTAATCGGCAATGATTACTTTTGATGAAGGACGAGGCTCGGAAGCGGTAATGGCACTCGGCAATGGCGGGGGCAGTAATTGGACCATTCTCAAACAACAAGTGGTCGTGGCTGAGTCCCCGTGCCAATTTCTCGTAAAGATTTCGTTTCTCTTTCGACTGGAACGAGAGCACGAATAATGGATTGTGCAAGGCTTCATTTGTCCTTTTGCGCGGCAACAACCACTTGAACGTAATTCGCTTACGAGTCGACTAATTTGCAAGAAGCATCCGAGAAATTCAAAGGAAATTTCAATTCTCTACAATTTACACGTACATAAGACACCTATATAAGCATTAAGATTTCATCAAAAGAATAACTGAAAGATATTTTGAATACTGCACTGAAGATTTATTGCACAGTGTGAAAATGCAATAATTAACAAGCATGCAAAATGTATCTAAGAATTTCAAAGCAAATTCAATTCCCAATAACTTACACCTACATAAGACACACCTATAAGTGATAACATTTACTCGAGAGACAATAAATGAAGTATATTTTAAATACCGCACTGATTACTTAATGTACAGTGTCAAAGTACAATAGTTGCAAGTGTATCAATATAATATTAAATATATAATATATACATATGTAAGAGATATATGGTAAATCGAATCTACGTTTCGTTTTCTCAAGCAGACAGAGGTTCTCCATGCTTTTAATAGGTAACTTCCGCGTACAAAGTATATAGGATGGCGGTTCTCATCCATAAAGAAGAGTCAAAGACGAACGTCCGCTGTTTATAGAAGCAGCAGTGATTCTCATCCACAATGAATAAACAAAAATTATGTGCAGCATACTGTAACATTACCATCGTTCTCCTACATGGTAGCTCATGCCAAAAGTCCAAACAAAAAATGAAGAAAGGAATTCGACTTATGGCGTACGTCCAATAAAAATACACTATCCTGCAATTCCATAGGGACACCATATACGGTCGTGCATATTGTTTATGCACATTCAGTAGCCTGCACACGTGTGCATACGCGCCATTGCCGGTTGCAGAATTTAAGCCATAGAACCGCAGGTACCTGGCTGGACCTTTTTTCATCTATTTTTTCCCTTCTTTTCTCTTTTCCTTCCCCGCGCCCCGCCCCAATCTACTATCCCACAGTCGTCATCCTCTATTCTCCCAATTTTCATCCCTTTCCTGGTTTTGCACTTTGCTCCCACTAGAACGTAGGCCAGGTATACATGCGTTCCCCCGTGTGCGGCGAGCATTCAGCGCAAAAAAAAAGGGCAGGCAAAAATCGAGGCAACCATTTGCCGAGTGGACGCAAATGGACATATAGTAGAGAAGTACGAGAAATGGAGAAAATAGGCAAAAAGGAAAAATGGGGTAAACAGAGTGAAATAGAAGAGGAAGTGGAATGGTGCTGTGAAGGGCGGGGGGAAGGGGGGATCGCTACCACCGGACGTAATCACTATTTCAACCGTTTCTGGTATGCAAGAACCTACCCCTGTCTCTTTACCCTTTCGAATATTTCTTTTTGCGATATCAGCCTTTACGTTTCCTGAAAATTTTCATTTTTGACTGTCCTCCCAGACTAACGGAACAGTGATGTCATTTGGGTTTTTTTTTTACTTCTGATAAAAGTATCCAATTGCCATTAGATGCTTATATTCAACTTCCAGTAAATTTTTTTTTTTAAACAACGTTCTGTTTTATTTTTTGTTTAAAACACGCAGTATTACCAACACACCGGGCGAACTGTAATACGATGACAAACACGAGACCCTCTCTTACTTCATCTGGCAAAATTACCGTACACGAAATTACTCAGGTCGTATAATCCCCCTTTTTTTCTTTTTTTTTTTTTTCACGAAGATCTACAATGACACGCTTGATATCTGTGAAATGTTAGTCAGGACTCTCGCAATGTTACATATAAAATTCAACGAGATTCGCTAACCAAAAAATACACTACGTAGAAACGCCAGGCATACGCAATCTTGTAACTCACGCACATATCTATAACCATGAAGTAGCGTTATGACTTGCCATGAAAATTTAGCATGACAACACATTACGCCATGCTGTTGAATTAATAGGATTATACGTAACGCTATATATACGTATACGTGTTATATACGATGTGTGTACAGACGTGTGCGTATGCGCAATCACGTAGATTTACACTAAAAATTACAATAGATATTTATTATGTCGGATCTTAATTTTTTTTATGCGAAACGACACGATATATTGATTAAAGGAAACACGTGCAAAATACTTCAGGGGTGTTGCCATATGGTGGTATGGTGGTATTTAAAAAAATTCTCTTTAACGTCATTCTGGCTCGCATAATGTTCACTCGATTGTACAGTGACGTAGATATGCATTTTATGACCATGATCAGCAGTCTCGACAGTTTCTCGAGTAACGAAACACGAGTGGCAACCACCTGCTGTCTGCTCAGCCTGTGAAAATATTGGAAACTGGCCCAGAACTCTCGGCACGGGAAATACGATATTTTTCACACGACCCCGTAATTGCCGAGCGACCGTCGACCAGCGGCTCTCCACTGTCGAGAACACTCTTCGTTGTGAAAGTTAGCGAGAAGAGTGAGGAAACAAAAATGGTGAAATTAAAGCAGAAACATAAAATTGATAGACGTTCTAGCGCCAAATAATAGTCCGAACGTGTCTTGTTACGTAAGAGTATTATAAAATATTTTCATAAGCATATATTTGAATGAATAATAAGTTTATATATTTTTTAGCAAATTTTAGAGAACATAAATTGTGAATTAGATTTTTTTTTGTTTTCTAAAATTGTGAAAGAGCTATAATATTTATCAAATTTTCAAAAATTATAATTGGAAAACTAGAGAAATATCGTGAAGCGATTTGTTACTTGCTCGAGCATACAGGGGTGAATAAAACTGGAAGGAAGTAGACCGGTTGAGGGACAAGCTATAATGATAAAAATAATAATAAGCGTAAGGTTTGGGTAAAAGGGAGGGGATGAAAGTGACGTTGACAGGGGTAGCTAAGGTTATTGTGTTGCCAAGCCGTTTAAACCAACAATAGAGGGCAATACCGGTCGCTCGAAGTTTCGGTTTGCTGTTCTGTATCCCCGTGCTCACAATTAGAGGGGATGCTGGTATTGGCGTGTCGTAATGTTTGGCAGTGGTTGTAGCCGTAATAGCAATGGCAGTGGGTGCCTAGCCTGCAGGAAGATTGCCTTGACATGCAGATTACCCCCTGAGTTTATGGCCTCCAATATCAAGATATCTCTTGCAGTGGAATATATTGACTTCATCCCTTAACACCCTAGATCCTGGACCGTACCAGAATAAAATACCGAAAATCTTTTAAGTAGAAAAATCATCCTGAACTATGTACTTCCAATAACTAACCACAAGGCCTTGTTTTCTTATTAATACAATTCCACGTGGTCATGAAAACGAAGGATGGTAAAGATCCCATAGAGCCTTCCGGAAATACGTACCTAAGCAAGTACTTTTTGAAAGGTCGTACAGGTTGAAATAAGATGGGTTCTAGCAGTAACACGCAATTCGAATTAGCATGTGAAAGAACGAAGAAGAAAGGTTGGACCCCTATCCGAATCCTTTCAGAGAATGCCGATAAGGGGTAGCGAATGTCGAAGATTTCCTCGAAAGGCTTCCTCCATTTTTTTTTATTCCCATTATTCCACTTTTTATCCGTAACGTACATGGATGTGTGTATATATATGTGTGTTTGTGTGTAAGAGCGGTCTGATGTCATCTACAAAAATAAATCCATAGCCACCCCTGCCTTTTAATGCAAAAAAATGAAGAGAGTGCGTTTTATCCACGAGTTTATCCATCTTTTGATAACATATTTGAAAGTGCCTACCGAGTGGTTCGGTTGGAAGAATGGATTTTTTTCTGCGCTACCACTGACGTAGCTGGCATCCGTTTTGATAGCAGCGTTGCAAGGTTTCGCCCCCTTACGAAAAGGGGTCGGTAACCCTGCTCACTTTTCCAAGCGATATGGGTCATATTCGCCCTCTCTTATCTCGGGATAATTTACTCGGCCATATCTGTCCCATAACTCGGTGGCTCCTTCCATCCCTACCACTACGACCTACTACCAGCACACAGGCTAGAGACGCCTACCACACCACCTTCTGTCCCCATCCTCCTCAGGAAAAACCCACCACCCCATCCGGGATCGTATGTCATAAACAAACCCTCGCCATATAGAAATCGGAAAGACCACCCCTTTCGTTCTCGCCTATCCTGTGATTTAGCCCAGGTCCTACGGACTTTCGACCTATTCCAAACCGCCAGGACTGTAAGGGTGAACTTCACTTTTTGATTTTCAGCCAGCTTATCTCCAATATATTAACACTTCGCTTATGCCCGTGAAGTCCCCCATCGAGTTCACAGAGTCAAATGTACGAGATTTTCGAGGCTGCTTGAATTATATTAAAATTACGTAACACTTGAATTATCATAGAGACCTAAGGCCGTAACGGTATATTAATTTGGCTGTATGCTTAATACGTATAATATATTAAGTACGTAACTATAGATATACATATAACAGTGTCGCAGTATCTGAGGCACAAAGCATGTCGAAGTACAGCTGTCGTAATATATCGTGTCGCACGGTAATGTTTCAAATATGCAACTGTAGAGAACTGACCTATGTATCACAATTTAGCAGATCAAAAATCACGGAAAATCATAAAGTTGGTATCTCACACGTTTTTAAATATGAGCTAAAAGCGTCGAGAGCATAAATTTAATTAATAGTATATGGCAAGTCGCGTACGTTTGAAATTGTGAAATAATATAATACATTCAATTTCACGAATTAGGAATATATAAATATATCGTTGATTAAAATGACATTTTTAAAAATAAAAATAATATTCATTTGATTTCTCAACATTTATATATTAATATGCTACAGTATGTTACGGTAATGAATTGTTCAATTAACAATGAAAACACATAATCATGATTGATCGTGTCATATATCCATATAGGTATACTCTTGTAGTAATTACTGCTTTAGTCTTTTCTCAAATTACAATCGATCGAAAATCCGTTTGAAGCGGATCATATTTTTTCTGCGTAACGTGTTTTCACAGGCATAGTAATTCCAAGTACGATAATACATATGAAGAACAAAGTTATTTCACTCTATTTGAACGTAGTAGAATGATGCAATACAAAGCGAATTGAAAGCAATAAAAAAGAAAAAGGTCAAAAATGTCCTAATGTAATTTAGCTGCACTCCGAGGATCGAGTGCTCAAAGCTCTTCCAGGCATTCTTCTCGACATCCACATGATCTGCGTGCTGAATGTATACCGAGCAATTGCACCGGTCGGTATGTAGGCACTGTGCACTCCGCCATCATTGACGTCCAAAAGCATTTCACATTTTTATCCGTCACCAGCATTTTTTTTCTCCAGTTTCCAACGACTGGCCTTTCGACGCTTTCATTCCCTTGGCAGCGTAATACTTCCCCCCCCCCCCCCCATTTTTTTGGCTTAATTTTCGCTGTTACCCTCAATTTTGCTTTTGACCCAACGATAAATGCGACCGTCTGCATCGCGCCTGCTTTCCTCGTCTGATTTTAACAGGTTTTACGATTTTTTACAAGTCGTAAAACCGCGAGGTAAACACCGGAGGATGCGAGTCCTTGTCGATTTTATTGACATCGCAGGATCCCATCCGAAAG
>JARPRG010000423.1:161604-173101 GCA_031001745.1 Hartigia nigra | reverse complement strand
CGTAAAACCGCGAGGTAAACACCGGAGGATGCGAGTCCTTGTCGATTTTATTGACATCGCAGGATCCCATCCGAAAGCTTTTTCTAGGTAATGTAAGAGAGAAAAAAATGACGGTAGGGTGAACGGAAAAAAAAAAAAAAAAAGAATGGAATCCACCTTAGGCAGTATTTTATGACAAACTATAGGTATTTCCCAGTCGACATTATTTTTATCTTACGAAAACGTCATATTGAATCCTTGGTAAAATTCTACTATGATATACTATTTCGTCACGCATATGTCTTATCTACGTACGATATAATACGTATACCAGAAACTGATCTCCTGAGGAGAGCTTTAATTAAATGTAATTGTCGTACTGAAATCGAAAAGGGATAACTACTAAAATGAACCGAGTAAAACGGACCCGAATTTTCCGCTTGGCGTCCATAGGGAGATTGCTTGTTGGTCAGCGTTCGCTACCCGGGAGGGACGTTCAAGCCATACGGCCACCTGCCTCCAATTACTACACGTAATTGTGTCCAACTGTCCACAGATGGATTCCATACGGACACATATGTACCGGCCTGTCTGCCATTCGCCCTGCCTATTCTGTCCTCAGATAAATACGTACACACGTGCGATACATATTTACGTGGATGCTTGAAATGTGAATATATTTATTATAACACGTGACTGAAGCACTTGCTTTGATTTAAAAAAAATGATTTGGCACGAAAATGATTTCAGAATCTTTTAGCAGAATTAATTCTGCTATATTCTCGTATGATATCTGTATATACAAATTCGAATATCTATATAGATGAATTCGTTTATATATACATATATATATTATATGGACTCGTGGTAATATGGATCATTAATAATTATTGAGAAGCATCGAAAATCGATTCTTATTATACTTCTTGACAAAATACCCGTGGAACGACTATGTGCACTAGTGGTTATTACACTTCAGTGGATTTGAAACGGGCGGAAAGCAATTCCTGTTATCTATAGGAGAATCGTGAAAAACACAATGGAACTCATGGTACAGTCCCCGTATGTCGTTTCGGTGTCTAGTAAAGCAGGTCCGAGTTAAGGAAAGTTACAATAGCAATAATGGTATCGAGCTGTAGGGTGATTGATGAATTGTTTAATTCTCCACGGGGTGCGAATACGAAGAGGTCACCCTTAGCGATGCAGCACGTTCGGAATAGGGTGGCCTCTACTACACGAAAGATAAAACTGACATGGTTCTTCTGTGTTCCGAAAAACAATTTAAAAAAAATCAGTATTACAGTATCCGATAATTTTAGTATAGGTATAAAAAGTTGGTTACGTGTCTCGAGATTCTTAGTCATCTTAGAAAAGAATCCGAATGTACATTCACAATAGTCAAAAGACTGAATTATATATAATAATGCAAAATATTCATTTAATATGTATTGCAATTGATTGGTTAACTTTGACCTGCTCCTATTTAAAAACAAAGAACTTCCGAACAGAACGAAGATCATTTTCGTCATCGTCTGGGCTTAAAACTGATGGCTATATCCCGCAGGTGCACTAATTTTGAGACACCTGTATAACTAACGAAACTTTCGAATAATTCTCTTGTATCTAGTTTCTCTCGGTGAGATGAAATTTTATTTAAAAAAAGGGTTATGTGTATACGTTTTTTTTAGAACTTTAGATATACTATAAGTGGCTGTTGGGATTATAGTTGAACAGAAGCTCCTCGACACGACACATTCGTTATACACACGTTGACGATCATCTTGCAAGTCAAATTGCTTTTCGCAAGTTAACGAGGACTTTCACGTAGCAAAGAGGTCCAAACGATATTCCACGAAGGCGACCCGGGCGCAATTACACGGTTGAGGCACGAGACTTGCAAGCTCAGGAATTTCGCGTAGCCTGAGGCATCAACTGTGCAGTACTCCTGATCCAATGGCGTAGCGCTGCAACGAAGCAACAATGCATCTTTTATAAGGTACCTAGAGGGTAAAATGGTTTCACGATAATAACGTAGAATTCAATCGGGAGCACAAGGAGAACGGTTAATTGGTATCGAAAATTAACAGATCGATCCGGCCTTACGTCACAAGTAAAATAGCAGAAGATTGAAAGCAATCTTATTATATGTAAGTGCATGTTAAGTATAGTGAATAATTATGGGGTTATTGGGTACTACGAGAACATATGTATTTGGGTGAATTCATCTTCGACACGAATAAGTGCGAATTATGGTAGAAACTTTGGACGATACGAAAAGCGGTGTAAATCAAAAAAGCGAACTCACGTTATATTTTCATGGAAACAGCCGCTGCTGACGTTAAAAAGGTATAGTAGCAAGGGGACGGAGGGGTTTAAATGATAGAACCTGATCGTAAATTGTTTGTCATTAAAGAGAAGCAGATTGTCGAAACAGCTGTGGTGGATATTTTACCACTTTTTTTTGTTTCAAAATTCATCGAAAATTGATCAATTTCGTAACACGGATACGTGAATCTATTTTTATAAGTGTATCCAAGGTATTCGTGGAGGGGTGGGGGTGTAAAATCAATGACGTAAGAAAACGCGTCCGCAAGAAGGGACGGCTAACTTTTTTAATTGTAAATTGTATCGAAACGGCAAAAAGTTCCGAAAGCGAGTTACGTTGCGTTTAATAATACAAGCTTTCAGGGAGGTCGCGGCATGGTCGAAGATATAGAAGCTGCCGCCAGTGTTATTTCCTCTACTGAAAGCTGTGTCGAAGCTCCAAGGGGTTGCGGCGGTACGCCAGAGGGATGTTCCGAGGCTGTGCCAGCGAAGCTTGGAAAAGCTGAGGGCGCCAGAGCTCGTGCGGCCGCAAGCACGTCGAAACATACGGCTGCATAAGCTACAGCGATATGAACAAACTTTTATTTCTCTTGGAGCACGCGTGTCTCATATTAACGCCCAGCTCCTCTCTTTAGCTTTCCGAAGCTATACAGCCCAACGAAAAACCCTGTATAAAGGACGCGGGTTAAAGTTCGGGCAGCCGTCGTCGTTTCAGAGCTATCTGGACTTTTACGAGAAACCGTAGAATATCTTATCGATAAGATATTTCGGAGAAAAATCATTCCACTGCGTTCGCTGTAGGTTAACGTAACGGCGACAAGGAGGGGGCGAAAGGGGGAGGATGTATGTTTGAAATTTTCCGAAACTTTTCTGTAATTCTAGGTGAACTTCTTTATTTTTCACCAAAGTACTACGGGACCGATCCTCTTGTGACCAAAGTACTCTTTCCATTCGTTCCAACCCTATTAGAGCCGCTTCCCCTATTTAAGTTCAGTGTCTCTCAAGTTTCTTCGGTTTATTGAGTTCGTAAAGACATGTGTTACGTTCCCAGCGGAGTTTTCCTGTGAATTCTTTATGGAGCCAGCAATCTCTATTGACGTTTGTTTCGTATTTACAGACCCGATCAGCTTCGGACTCAATTCAGTACTATTTTGGGTGCAGGCTGTATTCTGTCCTCTTCTGGCTATATTCTGTCCTTCTATCAAGCTACGCGAAATGAGTATATGAATATCACATATTCACTAGATATTCCTTATGATATCCCTCAAAAAGTTCATATTTACTGGCGAAAACGATACCACGGCTCTCTTTGTGCTTTCCGAGCATACCGTACGTACATATATGTATGTCCGATATTGCACGTGCTTGAAATTCGAAAGTTTATTGAAGATACCATATAGCACAGTTGCACTGCTATCTGTACATACCTATAAAGATATATAAAAGTATATACCCTAATATATATTGTATACGTATACATGATAGGTATACCTACTCTATAAGACGAAAGATTCAACCCTCAATGAGCCTCGTAATTTTATGTATTTTAAAAATTGAAGGCTATCTTTATTAAGGTCTTTGGTAATCCCACGTACTAGGGTTCGTCATAAGTTTCTCTTTTTTACGCTCAACCCTGTAGGACATTCGGGAAAGTTTTATGCGATCGACATTTTAACGTGGCGACGCGTCGGCTTGTGTGTTCTCATCTACAATTAACTGTATTGAATTTTTGAAATGAACCAATAAACTTAAAATTTAATTTTTCTCAAAATTATAAGAATAATTAGGTTCTGCATAAAAAAAAATGTAAGACTTCCGATTAAAAATTTTTCATAAGCAACATATTTTTCTTCCTTTTTTCACGTCAACGCATGCACCAAAGTGCGGTTGTGCGTTAAGGCTATTTATTTCAATATTTATTTAAAAACTTAAGATATTTTCTAGAAAAAAAAAGGTATAATCAGCAAGATAAACCATATAACGATACACGTATATTATTTTGTGTAAAAATATGTAAAACAGAAAAAAAAAAATCCTTTCGATTGATTATTTGAATATCAAGAATACCATGGATATTAAAATATCGAAGAAACTGGACAGACCGAACTACTCCATAAAATGGTGCATAGCACTGAAGTGTAACAAATATTTATTAAGGCTACAGAGGCCGGATGAGCGCGTTAGTAGCAGCCATCTGTCCTATCGATAGAACCAGTAGGGGGTCCAGGTTTGGATAATGAAAAATTAGACCCGTCCCCATCATACATTTTCTATTTTCACTATCTGTGTGGTTGGCACGCCTACTCGTACTTTTCCCATTACTTAGCAGAGGACACTGTAGCACTTAATCCGAGTTGTCAGCTCCTTTGTGCAGGACCCTACGTCACTCACTATTATCCTATTGACCGTAGCGAGACGTTGGCCTACCGGTTATTTTTCTTGGGTGCTTCCACTGGCACCTATGGAAAGTGACAATTGTCATTAACTACTTCACTTATTATTCCTCATTGAACATCATAGTGAACGACTGGTCTAACCCTTCTAATACTGTAAATATAGATTCAAGCTCAAAGTACTTGTATGCACGTGTTTGGTATGCACTGAAAAGTCCAAGCAGAGGCGTTTTCACGTGATGGAAACTGGCTTTATGACGATCTGCTTAAATTTAGGCAAAATCCTGTGGATAGTCGAGAAGATGGGTCGAGGAGATGATCTGGCTCTAAAATCGTTGCGAAATATCAAGGCGAAGGTGTACCAACCCTGAATGGACAAAATCTGAACCGCGCGAATCAATACACACATAATTTTTCGCTTTGAAAGCCGATGGCAAGAAGATCGTGGAGAATGCGTTCGGATAGGAAAAGATCCGGTTTGGGGCTTAAACGGACCCGCATAATTTTCCACTTTTACCGTAGAATATGAGTACCTACCTCGATTCGCGAAGAGGTAAACGCGAAAATTGCCGCGCTTTTCTCGACCCGCTGAGTTTTCACTGGAGTTTTCGCAGAAGTACCCGCATAATTTTACCCTCGGCTTTTATAACCACTCGATACTACAACGGACAACTTTTACGAAAATGGTTATTCAGCATCCTGCGTATTGCGTTTTCTTCTAGTATCTCGCGTAAATATTTGCATAATTGTTCCTTTGTATGATTCATGTAAAAAAGAATTTTCATATATTACTGAGAAATAATCAGCAAAGTAAGGAGAAGGGTGTTTGCAAATTATTTTGCATAATTAATACGAGAAAAATTTTAAGCAGCTTTAATGCGAGGTAAAGTGACGTCTTTTTTCGTGAAAAATTCGATTTTGCAATGTGGGTGCCATACATGGGTTTAATCGACGACTAAGATTGCGGAAAATTGCGATTAACGTAGAAAAGAGCGAGAGGGAGTATTTTTTCAACGACGATGAAATCAGGTCGCGTTATAAATTTTAATGAATGCGCCGAAAAGTGTCGCCAGGGAAGCGAGGTCGAAATAAAGGATTGAGAATGGGGTTGAACGCTTTGATGCCATGTCGCAACGACAACTTCGTTAAAAAGCATCGCCGTGCCGATAAATTCTGTCAACAATTAACGTTTCCATTAGTTCATTGTCATGGAAATGGGGGTTGACGATAAAAAGTGAACTTTTTAAAACATTGCCCGAAAAAATAGAAGAGAAAAAAAAAAGTATTCAAAGAAAAATCTTCCTACATTTAATAATCTTACGCGTGACAGAGAGCCGATGATAATTTCCTACAAACAAATGCCATAACGAATGCACTTTTGAAAATTTCCAAAATACCTATAAACGAGGAAATTACGACTTCAAAAGTATCAATCAAAAAAATCCTCTCACAAATAAAATTCTTGCATTTTGACAATTGAAAATATATCCGACGCGAAGTAACGAGTGTACAGCAACGTCATAACATTTATTGCAGTCGCACCATGGAGTTTCGATTGCCTGTACTAATTAGGATACCAATCAAATTTCGATACAATGGAAAACGTCCGATTTTAACGATAAAATCCAGCTTCGACACCTTTCGCAGCCCGTTACTCATACCCCAGTTCACTAAACTTTCTGACCATTGCCTAAAACAATCCCAAATCGATTTCGTGGACCAGCACGAGAAAAATCTCAGCGAATCAGCATTGGAGTCTGCAAAAAGGGATATGCATTGAAACAAGGTCGTCCGTATTCGTAATGGCTAATGAATTTGCCTATAGCTAGTAGCTCCATGAATATGCAATGCAACCTGCTTATACATATAACACAACGGCGGACGCTCCTGTAATTCTGTAATTCATTATTTTTGCAATACACAGAAAAACGTCCCGACCTTCTCTAAGTCGCAGAGAACAAAAAATAAAAAAAGCTTGCACACGTAAAGCCTAGGTAATATCAACCAGACAGACGTGTATGCGGCAAATCAGTTTGTAGACAGAGAATATCGTTGGTAGGACTTAGTGTAATTGAAGGTCCTCGGTAGAAAGAGAAAGGCGACACGTTTTCAGAACTCGGAATTGTATTGTAGAACAGCATTTACAGAAAGGAGGGAAAAGTCGAGTAAGGATAATAAGAATAAAGTCTCTTGGTCGGCTCTTTTGTTCGTTTCGTTGCACCCCCGAGAACCACCCTTCCACGCGCAATGTAATACATTAGGAGCGGGGTGCATTGCACCACCGCCGTCACTGCCACCGCCTCCTACCCTTCCTCAAACTGTCTCTGGAACTTATATAAGTCGAGGCCGACGGCGAATGGATTTGTTTTTGGCTGGCTTTCCGCAATAAAGACTTTTCTGTTCTTACCCCCCCCCCCCCCCCCCATCCACCCCCTGCACCACTCTTACCAAGGATACTTCAACTTATTTACGTAGACATAAAGAACTATCTAGCTTGGCTTCCTGCAACTTCTATATCTGCATACTGGCAGTTTCAGATTTAAATATATATATATATATATTTGTATATACACATCTATAGGATTATACCCCGTATTCCGTTAGCTACATATATGGTACGTGCACCATTGACAAATCACATTGATTTATTAAGTACACCATACGAATGACTGGAAGCGTTACGGTCATTTATGAAGACGTTCCGAATTGCCAGGATTTGTGCAAATCATGTTTTATTCCTCCCTCTTTTTTTCCTCCTCGTAATAGCTCTTTCGGAGTGTCGAGCTGGAAGTTTCCCGCGAGGCAGAGAAGGCTCCTTTTGGCTAGCTATTGTCTGGCAGGATTCCATTGTTCCAAGGGACCGGGAAAATATTCTTCGAGGATGGTTTATTGCGCGGTGAAGTTCCGGTAACGGGTCCAGAGGGAAAGGAAGGACTCTGGAAGAACCTGCCAGAGACAGTTAGTGGAATTTTCAGTTTACGTCCGCATTCACTTGGCACCATATCCTATAATTGTCATTCTACCCGGTCTGAGGGATTGAAATTTCTTTTTGGATTTTATTCTAATTTTTTTTTTATACCGGCTTTTTCAGTCCAAACGCACCAACTGAAGTTAGCGCGCCCATTTGATTCTTATGGTGAGGCCATGTTCGGATTGGGTGTTTGGGCTGTATAACCAGGTATATTTTTACAGTACATCTTTAACGCGATACGGAATTAAATATATTTAAAAAGAAGACCCGGTCCCCTATGAATATCATGATTGATATTATATAAATTTGATTACGAATAATCATTAATATTTTAATTGCTTATCGTTCTAAAAAACGTATTTGCTCGTGGTTTATATTTGCCCCAGATTTACAAATTCCCACAAATCTAATTCGTACCCATAGGTAATACGTTGCTTTCATATGGGACAATTATGCAGGTTCAATTTGAATTTTGAATTTAATTTCGTCACATAATAATGCTATAGTTTTTGGGTAGACCAAAACTCCAGTTTCCAAATAGCGCATCGATATTTATCATATTTAAAAGTTTATTGAATCATTTTTCTTAAAAACGCATCAAATGATGTATTCATGAATAGTTTTCATTTTCTACTGTACCTTATGGCACAAGATAAATCGAACGAGAACGAATCGTGCGTCGTGAAGTTTCCCACAGCAAAATTTATCATTAGCAATAGTATTTTGCCAAAGGGAAAAACAAAGACAATTAATATTAAATGTCTGGAATTCTATTGGTTACCATTAATTACTACTGGCAATATGCCACTGCTAATAATAAATTTTGCTAAGAGTTGGATCTGAATTTGGTTCACAAGAATGCGCAAGTAGTTTTGATTAAATTGAAAAAAATATATATATATTTTTATCCGACATTTTGCGTCGCGAAATCAAAAGTTTTCGAGTAACTAATAAAAGTAATAAAATTTCTATTCACCAAATATTATTCCCCGATATCTATTTGTCTCTCAAATGAAGTCACTAATTCGCGTAATTCCCATAAACGTTCGGTCAGGTGAGATAAAAATGACTCGTAGCCGTCGAGCAATTTTCAATTATAGTGGATTATCGTCATAGGGTCAAAAAGTTCATGCAAAATCAACCTTTCACGTGATACAAATAAACTGAATATTTTGATCATTGAAATAAAGTAATATCGTATAAATATAGCACGTAAAACCTGGAGCATTTCAGAAGTAAAATTGTCCCTGCACCCTCTCCCTCCCCTCCCCCCTCCACCCATTTAACAAAGGTCAATAGTGTGCGAACGAAAATGAGTATTTCCACATGCATTATTAGTCTAAATATTTCTGGATAACTACAATCAAAGAATTATTGAGAAATTTCATAGAGTCTCGTTTTCATGCAATTTACCTAAATATCCAGATTTCTATTCAGAAACGATGTACTCAGATATGCAAGATTGTCAGAGCGTTGCGATATCCGTCACTAATGAGTCTAATTATGCTAAATACTTCTCAGGAATGTTTCTAAAAAAGAAAAAAAAAAATGAAAAAAAGAAATTAGAGCGTTACGTCGATAAAAATATTTCCTGACGTATAAACTACAATGAAGAATATAAGGTAAATTCAATACAAGAGAAAATAACGATAGTTTAGTTTAAACAGAGGTGCGAATTTCCTCGAGGCAAATGGGTCGATCTCGTACGAATACAGTTATGCAAATCCAAAAAGATCGCGAGCGCAGTCGTAAGACCGGGATATATAGCCTTATTCGCTCGTGTGATCCTTTGTAACCATGGGACCCTTGTAAACCCATACAATCCAGCTTAAGATATCATCTGGAATATCACGAGAATGGCGATTCGCAGTTTTCAAATAAAAACTGTACTGCTGGACTGATAGAAGAGAGTTTCAGCCTAATTAAGTATCAAAGAAAAAAAAAAAAAACTAAAAAATTCGATACACATTTTGTTTATTGTTTTTCGTATTTAAAAATGAATAGTAATAAATTTCCATCCGATGCAGAAACGTTCTCCGGTTGTTTCAAGGTGAAGGCCATTTTTCACGAATCCATTGAAAGGTATTTTCGAACTCTAAGCACGTGTGGCGAAACTGAAATTACCATTGCCACGTTGATTCCATTAAAGCGTAAAGAAAGGGAGAGATTAGGGAAAAGCAAAATATTCACTGAGAGGATCTCGTGGTTTCAAGGATACAGATATTTTGCGTGCAAGCTCATTAATATTTCAAGTAATGAAGATTAGAGCTTGCAAACTCCAAAACTACACTTGGAGAATATCGGCTCGAACCACTTACGAGACCAGACAGTCAATATATGCTAAAACGGACGATTAGTGTTACGTCATTTTCTGTATTCTCTCCTATACTCTGTCCACAAATGGAATATGCATTAGAGAAACGATTTTACTATAAATTTCAACGTGAAGAAAGTCTCTTTTGTCACATTTTACGCGTAAATGTACCATACATTGATTTTCGATGTATAATTCATATTAAATTGAATTATATATAATTCTACATATAATATGTATAATTCTATTTCTGGATATATTGACTATGTGTGTACGCTCACAGGACTTCAACATCTAAACATGTATTGCTGTGCACATGCATTCTATCAGCGCCACGAATTTCGCTGACCGGCATTTTTTTGCTGAACTGTTTGTTTGCGCGTACATTGAAATACATGTTTACATATGTGATAATATTTAAATAAATATGCTAGCCCAGGTAGCGAATAGGAAAACTATAAGAAATAGAAGTAATATACAAATGTTAAATAGTTTAGATAATACTGTAGTATCTATTGATTCTTGAATAGTAAAGCTGTTATAAGTATTTTGACTAAGCTGTCTCGAAAGTTACATAAAATTGTGTATAATTCTGAAATGAACTGACCTGCATTGAAACATCCGCTACGCCCATAGATGATGTGGTGGTGGTGGAAGTGGGGAGGGTGGCAAGCCACGATCAAGAGTGACCAAAGAAGTGGGCGGATCAGGCATGGCAAACCTGAGTTTCTGCCAGAATAGTTTTTCACCCCAAGAGAGAACGGTGTGTGTAGTCATGCGTTTTCGGAGATCCGCGTCGAGATCCTGAGGTCCTACGCCGCCTACCAGTAGAAGAATAACCGAACGACCCTTTTCTCGTAGAACATTTCTTAGGGCCGCTTTGAATTCGAAACGCGCCCATTCCCCATGCAGGAAGTTCCTAGATAGAACGAGGATGGTACGTCTTGAGGAATCGGCAGCCTCGTTTACGGCATCGGTAACACTACAACCGGAACCGAGATCACGATAATGTAGACACAGACGATACGAGGATTCCAGACCAGGAGCCAAGGACCTGGAGACGAATGCTTCGTCCTTTGCTGAGTAACTGATGTAGGCGTCGAAGGGTCTGTCACTTTCCTCGAAGGCAGCAGTCTTGTAGCATGCTCTTAGTCCACAACGACTTGCTGCCCATGCACGTATCGTTCGACGATGTCGCAGGGCGCCACAGAGAAGACCCACCAGGGTGACGAATAATGCTCCCGTGGCAAGTAGTAAAGGTATGTAACCTTGAAGTGGACGAGTTTCAATGGCAGGAGTAGCTCCAGAAAGAGCTGCACAGTTTATTAGGGAGCCATTGCCTATTGCGTTTAAAGGAGACCCCAAAGCGCAGGAGACACGTGCCAAGTCTGCTAACTTGGCCTGGTGCAGGGATACCCATTCGCGGAAACGGGCCAAATAGGAGCATTCGCAGCTCCATGGATTAGCGGCTAGGCCTATGTCCACTAGGTAGGGATTCTGGGCGAGTTGCCATAC
>JARPRG010000423.1:120018-161267 GCA_031001745.1 Hartigia nigra | reverse complement strand
ATCGGCAATCTTCCAGGTAGACTCGTGTATCCTGCTCGGGAGCAATCCACCACGTTGGCTGACCAGGACTGGTCGTGGTAACAGGTGCAATTTGCCGGGCACGTCATTTCGCAATCGCACGCGTCAAAGTCGCAGCAATGACAAAGAGCGAAGCAATGAGTCTTGTACGTACAAAGAAACTGGGAAGGCGCTACCTCCAACAACGGTGCGAACGATCTTCGTCTATCGTAAGGTAACCGACAGTAGACCGAAGTTAGGTCCATAACCTTAGGATGATGCCGTAGTGTCAACGTGTTGATCCTCTGTAACCATTCCATAGTGCAATCACATTGAAATGGATTTCCGCCTACATAGAACTCTGGCAAAGCTCTCTCGGACGGTACTGGTGCCAATTGCAAAGCGGACAGTTCCATGCTAACAATTTGATTAGCATAGAGATCCACCCTTGTAAGATTGACCTTAGCTACAAAGGTGTGCGGCTCTACCGTGTGTAATAAGTTATCATTGAGAAAAAGTAGCTCCAAAGAATCAGGCAGTGACGCCGCTGATATCCGAGTAATACGATTGAATGATGCGTCTAGAGTCTGAAGTGAAAGACCAATAGGAGCCATTCCAAGGTCATCGATAGTATTCTTACGAAGATCAAGCCATTGCAGTCCTCGTGGTAATAAATTATAATCAAAGTGTTCAATGAGATTATCTGAAACGTTCAGCCACAGTAAACCCGGTGCATCTAGAAACACACCACTAATATCCTGAAGTAGATTAGCATCCAGCCTTATAGCCTGCAAAGCCGGATTGGTGGAAAAGGTTCCAATTTCGATCCTCTCAATCCTATTTCTGGCTAGATTGAGTATCTGAAGGGCAGGTAGCTCCGTGAGTGCCATCTTCGTGACGTTCGTCAGCTCGTTCCCGATAAGTCGAAGACCATAAAGACTCGTCATTCCCCGAAATCCTGACTGCTCCAAATTCCTGATTCGATTTTCTCCCAGGTCTATAGTTCTGAGCATCCTCATGTCATTCACCGCTGCGGGCACGCTGTCCAGGTTGTTCCCCGAGAGATTGAGATCCTGCATGCTCGAACAATTTCGAAATGCATCAGGATGTATCCCTTCTAGGAGGTTAGAATCCAGAGCCAATAAGGACAGTGCGAAGAGACCATTCAGTGAATAGACATCCAAGTAAGTAAGCCTATTGTTTGTTAGTACCAGAGTATGAAGGTTGCTCATGGGTGAGAACGTATCGGCTGGTATAGACTCGAGCTCATTATCTTGTAGATTCAATATCTGTACAGTGTACAGATCCTTGAACAGCACAGGATCCAAGGTAGCAATTTTATTCAGTGACAAGTCCAATAGAACCAATCTTATCAATCCCGAGAACGTGTTCGATCCAAACCACGTGCTGGTCAACGAATTCTTGGATAAGTCAAGAGTGACTAACTGCTTAAGTCCTTCAAAGAGTCCTGGCGCCAAGACACTCAGAGAATTATTCTGGAGATGAATCTCCGTGATGGACTCGGAAGTGTCCTTGAACAGATCAGCTGGCAAGGCTACTACTTTATTATTAGATAAATCAAATATCTCTAAACTCCGCAACCCAGCCAAAGCTTTATCGTCGACCATATTAATTTCATTTTCAGCTATTCGCAATTCCCGTAATCTCTTCAGTGTGGAGAATCCTCTAGCTGGAAGTAACACCAGGTGATTCCTTGAAACGTCGAGGATCTGGATATCTAATGAACATGAGGCAGGACCTGATGACCTCTCCTCCCCGTTCGTCAATACTGACTGGGGCTGTGAATAACCGCTCTCGCGAAAACCAAGTTCTGTAACGTCCTGAAGTCTGTTACCGGTGACATTAAGATAGACCAGGGCAACGAGGGAGCAGAATATTCCTTCGGGGAAGGACCAGATATTATTTGAGGCTAAATCGAGTCTCTCCAATTGTCCAGCTGTCACGAAAGCTTTTGGGGAGAGCTCCAGACTGAATGCAGGATAATCAACATTACGAGTTCTGATAGTCAGATTCCGTAAATTCCTTAAACCCTCCAGAGCATCGGAAGGCCAGCTGAACAATTTGCAATCATCCAATCGAAGTTCTCGAAGATTATGCAAATGTGCAAAACTACCCCCAGCCAGACTACTTTTAGCCGGTATGTCAGGATCACACTCCAATCCAAGAATGGCTGTTCTCTCAGCTGGTATAAGACTAAAGTTGGTAGTGTCAAACTCGCTGTTGATCGACCTTAGACTGCAGCTTAAAGATACTTCATCCCCGTTACCAAAGGGTTGCCAGGAGCAATCCTCAGGTGCTGCGTATCGTGACGTCTCAGCAGTCCCGTCACCAGCAACGAGACAAACCACGACATTACAGCCCATAAGTATGCAGATGAACGTCTTGCCTGTCAAGGTCATCCTGAAGTTGCACTTCACACTCTTGAGCTTATCACATCCCGTCGCACGACCCGCTTTATCCTGCGGGATAGCTATCCATTCCTCATTCTAGAATACAAAACTGTTAACACGCCCTCGTGTCTCTACATTTGCGACAGACTTCAGTGTCTCGATGGTGAAAGCTCACTAACGTGAGACAAATAATTCCGACTGATGGGTCGGAATTTTATCCCGTGTAACAATGTAACGACATCATTAACTGATTCATATTATTTAACGACAGACGCGCAAATTCAATGATGTCCCGACCTGCACGGCACGACGCGCTACGCGATACTGACTACCCGAAGTGAATCCAGCTTACTGTGCGTACACGGTGGGACACTTTGTGATGCCAATGACTGGTCCTGGTCGGTAACTTTGTCCACGGAGTGGGGATGGCTCCCACCCTTACCGCTACCCTACGATCATTCCCGAAACACTCCGAACATCCACGACGTATACCCGGCATAAAATCCAATATAACTAAGAAAGGGTCTAAGTTTCCTCTTTCGCCTTAGCCTACGATCATATTTCTGTGAGACGCCAGAATCCAAAGGTTCGGATTGGGACGAGCATGCAGAATATTGCTTTGCGCTTGTTTTACCTTATATTTTAGTTATTTCCTTTTGTTCTTTTCGTTGTCCTTTTCTATCTTCTTTTTCACGTTTCTTATTGGAGAGAGATAGATTCTGACTCGCCATTCATTCTGCTCTTATGCAAGGATATTTAAATAACGCTGTGGCACAGGACACGACAATATTATTAAAAGGTATTGTTTTACAAAATTTGAATATAATTAGCTGGCAGAGTATTGTTATTATAATGAATGTCAAGTGTTTAATTCGTTTCTCTTGTAAACATTATAGCAGCTTTAATTAAAAATGTTAATAAACGGTTTGATCGAAGTGACGTGACAGTTGGCTCTGTTTGAAAATTGTCTGGCACATACTGGATGCTGTTTTTAATTTGATGAAAATTAATAGAGGAAATTAATATTCATGAGAATAGAACATAACGTGACTCCCTTATTTTTCCTGTCACGGTGAATCACTGGTTTCTTCACCTGTCATCCTAACCTAAATTCTCGACGAACCATCACGGACACCTAACTGGCACTTATATCTTCACAAGGAAAATAAATAAAACAGATAACAATACTTCAACCAATCTAACCAGAATGTAGAAATAAAAAAGAAAATACTCTATCAAAATATCTTGCACAAACCATAGAAAATTCCGTAATTTCAAATGGTTACCCCATACCGTGATGACGTTACAAGGGTTTCGTAATTACAACAGAAATTTCGATTCGTAGTATGTCAATTGAATGAAATTACGTTCCAAAAAAAGAATTTCTACGATTCTCCAAAAAAAAAAGTAATTCCTCATCATTACCTATAAATGAAACCATAAATAACCCAATGTTTTCACGAAAAGATAGAGCAAAAGGAAAATAAAGAAGTAAAGAAAGGAGAACAGCAGTTAGTCTCGCTCCGATACCATTGTAACCAAGATATCGGTTCATTTCGTTTCGAGGTTTCGCATCCGGTCAACGTGGTCTTCCAATCAGACTCCAACAATAGGAAAATCGTTAAACTTTTTTCCTTTTCTCTATTTCTCCCTCTCCTTCTCTTCCTTCGCTTTTTATACCACCTTTAGCCCTTCTTTCGACTACCGGCTCTTTCATGCGGTGTGAATCGTCGAGAATTCCACGAAGGCAGATGCGTGTCGAGTGTGCGTCGGCAAAGGTGCCAAACGAATAAATCGATCCCCTGGCCAGGATCGAATTTCCTTCCCTGTGGGAGGTACTAAACCCTGTTTTTGGGTCCATTTGACTTTTGCACCCATCAAAATTTCTATTCAAAATTTGCCCCTTCTCAACTCCAGCATCTTTCTACATTTGACCCAGCCTTACGCAACCTAATAAACAAAGCTGCTGGAATTTTCTAGCATCTCCTTTAACGTATATTAATTTGTTTTTCGTAATTTCACAACAAACCTTGCACTCGATGGAAAAAACCTTAAAATATTTTTATTCAAAGGTATAACCCCAGAGAAAATCTTTTTCATATCCTAATATGCATTCTTCAAAATTTAAACTGAGTTATATCGTTATTTTATGCAACACGCAAAAGTCATCCTCTCGATGAACTTACTAATTTGAAACTGAACAAAGATTCGGCCTTCACGAAAAATCGATGCAGCCTGTTTTACGAGTTGGGACACGCACGTGTTATTAGTGTCAGATTGACGAAGACGAATGCACGTTAAACCGACTCGATCGGATTGACACACAAAGGCATATTGTCAGCCTGGCTGAATTAGTGGCCGCGATTTTTATTCGGCAGACTCGTTCCTCCCAAAGAATACCACCATTCGTCTCGGTAGTATAAGCAGAAAATATCTTTTTAACTATACTAATACTTTACTGGTACTTAATAACAAGGAAGAAATAAATAAATATTCCACCTTTGTATCTCAATCCCCTGTACATTACCTACCGTATATAAATTACTTTTAAGTATCTAATATTAACGTTATACATATACCGGATGACTATTATGCTGAAACAATACTTACTATGACTACTGGATTTAGGGAGTTTAAGAAGAATTGGGAAAGGGTTAAATATAGACATCACGTACGAATTTACTGAATAACACAAACCGTGGATATTCTTGTATTATTTCATTATCTGAAGATACCTATATACTTATATATATTCTAAGATTTATTTCAACTTAGCGCACTTTGCATTAGCTATTATTATTGTTATCTAGAATTAGAGTAATGAGAAATTTCCAAATGCCTGATTACGTATGTTCAGGTAGAACGGAATTACAAGGCACTGCAAAGCGATGAACACGTTTTTGTACCTTGTTAGACCAATTAATTAGTCTGGTTTATTACAGGAATCTGAGATGAGCGTTGTTTCGTATCTTTTCCAAATCCGCACTAATCTTTTCTCTATCTCTTCGTTTCTCTCTTTCGCCATTTTTCCCTTTCCCACGAATTGCTCCCTTTCACACTCCTCTTCGTTATTGCTCCATTCTCTTCTTCTTTAGTCGAGCAGTTACGCGCATTGTCGGCTCGTTTGTATTTAAATTTATATCGCAAGGTACACCCTACTAGAAACGCCCACCTATTAATTTTCGAAGAAAAACATGAAGAGAGCAGAAAAGAGTAGCTGCGAGAAGAGAATATTTATGGGAAGGTATCATGTTCTTGAAAGGATAAAAGCCTTTTTTTTTTTAATACACGGTGAGCAATAATTACAAGAAAATTCACTGTAAATCATTATTGATCTTTAAATGTATTTTCCATTTAAAACATATCTTAAATAAATTAGAAACTTCGTAGAAAGACTGTTTAATTATTTTCTTATAATTTCTGGGTGTACGTACAATGCACGCGCGTTGCTTTCATATTTTAAAATTACACGATGCATACAGATTTTTAATGCGTTCAGAAAATTTCTATTGGATGGTCATTCCTGCCAAATGACTACGTGAAGTTACATGTCTGGTGCAACTTTCCGTAAATTCCGTATTCGTAAATGTATCGTGTATTCCTCTGTTAAAATCTTAACTAATCATATTCACAGAATACAAAAAAGAGAAATACAGTTAGTACAATCTTTATATTTACTGTACAAGATTTAATCTCATATAAAAGAATCTTGCATTTTTCTAAACAAAATTCGAATACAATTTTGCTATAATTTGACTATTCAATATTGCATCATACAAAGGTGGTTGTCCCATAAAAATCAAATGGACGGGTTAAACTTCAATTAGTTCAATATTCTTGACTAATCCTGCATATACTTTTCAGTTAGCATTGCTTATGCTTGCCCGATGCGTTGGTCTTAAATAGAAATATTTGTTTGTAATGCGAAAAAAATGGAGTCAATAACATTTACGGCCGTTACATTCCGCTTATACAATGACGGCGAAAACAAGTGTAATTAAAATATAAAAAATGGTCTCGTGTTGCTATAATAAAGTATATGAATAATACAATACGTTGTAGCGAGTTTTTATGAATGCCCACATATCGTTCCACGAATTTTCATAGAAATGCATATTTGTCCACTATATAGAGAATATATTAATAACAAAGCGCACTGACAAACCGTTTCATTATAACTCACTAAAAATAGAATACGAGGAGACATCCGCTATGCAGCAATATAATTTTTTGATAGCTATATATATATATTTTAATGTAATTTACCTACGGCCCATCATTACGGTGATCATTATGCTGGATCATTATGAAGAGTACGGATTAATAAACCGAACTTCAGTTTTGTAAGGTAGATATCGACCGAAGAAAGATTATAAATTGGACGTCGAAATGACGTCGTTACGATTTTCTCTTTTTTTTTTAAGACTATTTTGAACACCACATTGCGTCAAGTCCATTTGTCATGCAATCGTTAAGGAGTCCTGTGGAGTCGAGATACCAAATTGTGAAACGATGATACGTTTCACTATGGACAGGTACAGTGCACACGTGCTAGTTATTGGAGTTTTTATCAAAATGATATCATTCATATATAATTGACAAAATAATTTTTTTTTAAATTAGTGAACTTGAAGATAATATTGCTAACGGAGCAACAGTTAGTAAGACTCATTCTTTTAAGTTGCTGCATTTTAATTAGTTCTGTTTCAGTTACTTGGGCAATGTTACTGAATGTTTCATGGACTTTATTTTTATTTTACGAAATTTTTCTTTCATATACTTCATTTTATTTGACTTATACTATAATCGCATTATTTTACTGAACTTTTCTTAGATTTATGTAATTTTCACTACCGATATCTTTTATATTAACGAAGATGTACCTCGAGTCATTTGAAATTACAGATAATGAAAACATCTTTTTATCTTAAATAGAAAAAATGTGTATAATGCAGCAACAAATAAATACAGATTATTGAAGTAAAAGTTGTTGAACGAAGTTGCCACACGGCAAAACCGTGTTTCAAAGGGTTAGTATTAAAATATATATAAATTAAAGGAAATTTGAGAAAACGGCACAATACGTCTTATCCAGAATCATCTCTAGTATCCACCAGTAGCGCCTGTAATATTTATTCCGAAACACCCTGTATACTTGAGCGACAATCAACTGGTGGCTCAAGAGCTGAACAAACATGTAGAGGCTAGAGCGTGTCAGGTCCCGTCCACTTCGTACGCATCGTCCACTTCATCCACTTCGGCCACCTGGTTCCATCCATTTCGATTCTACCTGGTATCATGATTTTCCTTTTGCTTCCACTTCAACGCTATCCCATGCGCACGTGACACCCATTTAAAGTGATGCGTGGCCAGTAGCCACATGCGTAGATACTAATCCGAAGGACTACACAGCGATGCATAAAACGGTGGCGCTAGTGTAAAATAAAAGTATCCTTGCGCAAACCATGATAATACTAATAGTAATATTTTTTATGAATTGCAGGTCGCGCAAGACTGCTACACAAATTTTGTAAACGGAAATTATTCGCATGGTGTCGAGGGGACAAGCTATAGAAATTTTGTAAATGGCTAAGATGGCAAAAGACGTGGTACAATGGTGTAACAAATTATGGAAACTTTTCACGGTTAATCGGAAAATTCGATCGATCTCCACATCCCGAAGGTAGATATGGGATAATTTCATTTCCACTAGGGCGAACAAGCGTCGCAGTTTGAAATGCAGGAAGTATAGCGAATCGCAACGAGTAACCTCATTCTTCTGGGGACTCCGCGTGCTTCCGTGAAATTTTTGGAACGTGGGAAAAATCGACAAAGTATCCCTCATACATATGCGTACCAACCCTTAATAATTGCTAGGATATATATGCACTGTTTCTATGTAAGGAACAGGATGCTACGCTACTTGTGTTATTGCTTATAACGTCTTTAATATTACAATTTTCAAAACGTTCATTGCCACATCGATTTCTTATCGGGTCAGTTCGATTTTATCTTGATCAACTGCAAAATTGTATTTTTATTCAAATATTTTTGATTATAGCGCATACCGTGCTGAGAGGTGTATGAATGCAACGTGTACGAGCATAGGGAACAATGTAACGATTTTTAAAAATAATGATTTTTGCTATACGAGGTACATTTGTACAGCATAATGTGAACCTGTAGTTACCTATTTCCTGACTTTACATGAAAAACGGACTTTTTTCTTCATTTTGTGAAAACGTTAACATCAGAAAACAGAAACTGTCAGTTGAGTAAAACGAAGTGCTTCGATACAACGATATAAAACGTTAACAACGAGCGAATAGAAAATTGTGACAAAATTCACAGCTCACAATTACACCTTTATTAATAAACGCAATAAAATTTTATATAAATAATTAAATTGTATGATATCAGAAAATGATATCTTCACACGCATGACTTTTCCTATGCGCATCGCATCATTGTGTGGGAAAATATAATTTGTGAACGTAAAACGGGGATTTAAAAAAAAATTTTTTGTAATTTTCCCGGACAAATGCAGATTTAAAAAAAATAATTGATGAACCTTCGAAATCGTCATTGAACAACCTCCTCTATACAGGGTGACTCGATCGTAACGCTGAAGTTCTCTAATTCGACGATTCTTCGTGGCTAGTTCTTCGACACCCCTTGAAAAAGCTGTTCCCGTTGTCTCGGGACTCTTATGCGGAAAGCTGAGTCCCTCGATAAGAATTGTCAACGTCTCAAGAGAGGATTCTTTTCGACTTTTCTCACAGACATTGCATCCTCGCGATACTTCGTGCCGAGCCAGGCACAATTGTCTAAAAAAAGTCGCCAATGTTCCACTGAAAGGTCACACTTGATACGTACTGTCGTCTGTAAAAAAAATTCAAAAAATTTTTTCGTTATTTTCATTTTTACCAAATCTTCAAACGGCCTGGGTATACCCACCAGGAGTTCCAAGGACAGCGCAACGAACGCGCCCACGACAGGCTGAATGCCAGCGGCTCGACAAGGGATGATGCCACCAGAAAAAATTTGGTATCCATGTTATATCACTATCGACTACCGATAATTCAAATCTAAACGAATTTTCGAAATATCCTGAAAGTTTAGTGATACGGCCGTGTTGTGACATTATGCACCCCATTTTCCCCACAGGGAATGTTATTTATCGGTGATGTGGGTCAGCGTGAATTAATTAGTAAAGTTTGTTGAAAATTTCATGGAGATAAAACGGCGAGTTCTTTGTGTAATGCTGACAATTTTTTTTTCATATTTATAAAAAATCCATATATATACCTCACGCTCGTGAGGATAGCGAGGTATCGGGTGAACAAAAAAAAATATGCATATGAAAAAATGCGTACGCATACGAATACGTACGTGGACCCGTGCAGACGTATTTAGGGGAGCGACGGAAATAGATGTGTAAAAATTGTCTGAACGAGCGACCGATGCTCGCACGTGTAAGCGGATGAAATATTCGTCTGATAAGAAGAGCGCGACTTTATTAACTCGCCCGATATAAATGGTCGTGTTGCGGATTTATTAATGGGGAACGTGCCCCGCGTCCTAAACCGTGGATGGGCCTAACGACCAATGAAAAGGGTAAAAACTCCCAGGAAGGATCCAACTCCCATTTTTTTTTTTTACTTTCTTTCCACCGCTCGGCGTATCCGTCAGGAAAACAGAGAAGATCGACGAGAGAAGCTAAGGTCAAGAGGTAAATTGATTTCACGATAAACCTTGCGAAAAATATTTTACCCCAAATTTCCTTTTTTTTTTTCCAAAAAAAGCGATAGGATATCGACCTCATTTTCTTAGAAATTTCAGAGAATGACCATTGCATAAATAAAATACGAATGATAAAACGCGATGAAAAAAGTATGCAAAAATATACTGATTTATTAACCTTATACAGAACATGAAGCATTAAAAAAAATACACTTAAAATTTTCAAATTTTTCAGATTTTTCCAAAAATAATAAAACTATATACTTTGATCAAGAAATATTGGTATTACACTATGTGTGATATTAGAGCGAGCAGATGTTCTTGCTTGTCAGCCATCAATGTACGGAATGCACAAGTAACGTATGGAAACACATCCAGACTGAAACGACGTGTAATCCACGTTCCTTGGTAAATCTGCGCCAGTAGTTCTCAGGTCCTCGTTACCATCCTGATGAGGCAAACAGTCGCGAATCTCAAGGAACGAAGGAGCGCGCCATTGTCTCCGTAGGAAACCGTCGAGCAATAAGCTCTGTACGTGCAATTTAGCGCATTATCGTAGCGAACGGCTGTTTGCCAACGCGTTTGTCACGCTGCCTGAAACACGCTATATACAAATAACACAGCATTGGCGATAACACCTATCCAGCCATGAAGTATCCACTACCAACTCCATAATACTCTTCTTGTACATCTATCTCATGTATGACTTTTATGATATTTTACCAAAAGAATTATTAACATTGTTTATCGATATTGAGTAAATAAAAAATGTTTTATGTACAAGTATACACGATACTTTGTTTTTTTTTTTATAGAAAGAAGAAAACGGGAACACTTATGGATTTAACAGGGCGTCTGTGTGTCTGCCATACGGTTTCGTCCATGAACTCTATCGGCGAAAAAATTAATTTGAAAAATCTGAAAAAAATGTGAAATTATGTAAAACAATAGTTTTTATTTTTATGTTTATTTTTTTCCTTTGGGATTTTTGTATTCCATTTCTTTTTTTTTTATTAAGCAGGGACTGCGCATGCGCTAGTACCCTGCACTACCAAAAATTGAACGCACAAATATCCATTTTTAGGAGTATTTACAGGATTCGGCAGAAGTTTGCTTCGATCCTGGGGGAACCACCTCGTTGATCGTGGTATCCCCTGCGTTAGGTTAGTATGATACGAAACAGCATTGCTTCCAAGATATACGACTGAGCGGCTGATTTGACTATCGAGAATTTAAGGAAAACAATAGATTGCCAAATAAACGCATTCTCCATCCCTCGGAAATTATTGAAATTATCATTTGACATTCCTTTGTTTTTGGTAATGACGTAAGTCTAAGTTCACGGTAGATAGGATGTTGGTATTTTAAATATCTAATCGGTTACTTAATATCCCTTAGCTGAAACGTCGAAGGGGCTTCTGGAGGTACAATGAAAGAAAGAAAAATTCCCACACGGCTTAACGAGCGGGTTAAATAAAGAATTAAACGAACCGTAACGAGATGGAATTTGCATAATACGGATTTATTGTACTGTAATAGGAAATACGAGTGGGACAAAGAGAACGAACACCAGGAGAAGTCAGAAGTATAAAACTAAAATCCTTAAGGTAATTTTCGGCGAATTTTTAATTTGGCCTTTTTTTTCTTTGTCAAAATTATACCGAAGGCAATCTAAATTTAAATAAAAATTTGAACGCTAATTTTCAAACTTCTCATTTCGAAATTTTTCCTTGAATTATAATTTCGGCTGAAGAAAATCCTTTATGGGTTTCCTTATTTACATTGGACGTTATACAGCCGCAGTTACACGTATGACGTTTGCATTACGTCATCCGCTTAATCGTCCAACTTTTCATACTGTGAAAGAAAGAATTAAAAGTTCTAAAAAATACGAAAAAATTAGAAATTCAAATACTCCATTTTGAGGGTTACAAGTTTTCTCAAATAAAAAGGTGTAATAGGATTTACTGGTTCACCCCGTTCCATACTTGCTCACCCCCTTCCTAGAGGCACTCACGGTACTTTCTAATCCTCTTAAAGAGCGGCGCATTTTAAGGAAAGTTTAAACTTTAATCGCTGCTAAATGGCCTACGGCTCCTCCTATCCTTTTCCCATTACAAGAACTCCAACCCTCCCTAGATCATATTATCAACTTCACTGTTATAATTGTTATTATTTAGAAAGAGTACAAGCTATTGACAGGATCGTCCCTTATAATTGGCTGATACCAATTACCTCCTTATTTTCGATGGATTTTCCAATATTGTCAATGTGTCTTTTGTACATATTTTCCTTTAATATTTTCTACGGATAAAATTATGCTGAAATTTTTATAATCTACATAATTTCTATGATGGAATTTCTTTCGAATGAAATGAACTGTTTTCTGGATTAATTTTTTTGTAACTAAAAAACGTGCAATATTTTTTATTTGTTTCTATTACAGTCTAAATGTAAAAGACCATTACGCGTCTTTGAGTGAAAAATTTGACTTGTTCTTGTCGTACGAACTTTTGTAATCTCTACTGCGCGTTATTAATTCCTTTAAAATTCATGAATTTACAGAGACGTATAATGTGCCTTCCATTTAATAATCGATCAAATAAAGTATGATTCCATTCAAGCCGACTGACTTTTTCACTTCATTGAGAAAACGCTGATGCATCCTTCGTTGTTCGAAGAGGTCGCCAAAATGAATGGAGAATATTTTAGCGAGAGTTGAATTATTGTAATGCGAATCGTCGCTTTAATAATTCAATTCCGATTGGGATTCGCAATCCAATCGTGTGTGTTAAAGTAACCCCCATCAAGACCCCATGAAAGTATCATGGAGGTGTGTTCGATCGAACAATGAATCGCCATGACAACCATCAGCAACTTCACTTTAGCCCATCGATTCAGTTCAGTAACGTATAACCTTATAACCAAACTTCATGAGAAATTTGTATTCTCTTTTTCTGCCGTTTAAATTGTCTTTGCAAAATGAATTTCGGATCATTTCCATTTCCATCTTGTGCACCACTTAAGCCGCGTCGAAATCCCGTGGATGTTTTTGGCACTGCGAATATCGCTGCTGGGCACAAATTACGAGAAGCTAACAGTGGCTGCCGATATATGGAACAGTTTTACAACCTCAGAAAGGCTACCACTGTGGATCCCAATGAACCCGAAGAACGTAGAAAATTGGAAAGACTAATCTCAACAGTCGCTTTCGAGCACCGTACCGAGAAGCGGATAATACGAGAGAAGATTCGTCAAGGCGTGGAACAAGGTAAATAAAATTTGAATATTCTATCAAAGTATATTTGACAGTGGAGAAATATTTTTTAGGTAGAATGTACATTAAAGGATATTTCTACCATCCTCAAGTTTATCTTCGTATAATTAATTGAACGTATTGTAATATTTAAGGGATGGCAGCCTATGATCAAGACATAGAAAGACGCCGGGAGAAATTACGAAAATTGATAGTTTCGGAAGAGACAGCCTTTACCAATGAAATCGTAGAGCTGGCAATTCGTGGGGAGGAAATGAAACTAGAAGAAATGCGAGCTCAGGTGGAGAAACTTCGAAAATCAAACGAGGACGAGCGTTTAGCATTGGTAGCTGCTAAGAGGATGCAGCAATATCTATCGAGATGTCCTGACGCACGCGGTTTATCCTCAATAAGGATTGCAAAGGACGTGAAGCACTGCAATTTGGTTCAGATGGCTGAAAAGGAGGCCAGACGAAGATCCGAAAAAGAACTCGATATGCTCTGGCATCGTTTGATGCTCAAGGAAGTGGAAGCTAAGAAACTCCGTGAAATCGAAGATTTAAAGAGGAAGGATCTAGCGGATAAGGAAGTCCTGGAGACTCTACGAAAGCAAGTCGCCGGTAAGGAGGCCCTGAACGAGGAACTCAAACGCATCGCAGAAGAACAAAAGAAATACCTCGAGAGATTATGGAACAATATTCGTGAAGAGGAGCTGAGGAATCTCGCGCGAGAACGAGAAAAGCGCGCGAGACTGAAAAAGGATCTGGAGGATCAGCTAATAGCTGCCAAAAGAACATTAGCCGAGAGAGCCAGACAAGAGGCTGAGATAGATAGGATATTCAGGAACCTGAATGAGGCCGAATTGGCTAGAGAAAAAAATGTCCTCAGGGAATCTTCTCAGGCTCTTCGTAGAGAGATGCTGTCTTATCTGAAGAACCTGGAGGATCTTCGAGTCGAGCAAGCACGCCAAGACGCTCTCGTAAATGAGATTGTCGAGAAATCCTATAAGGACACCCTGGCGCGTAAAGATCTTGCACTGAGAAAATTTCAGGAGGCGAGAGAACGTGGACTTCGCGAGGTTCTGGAAGGACGTGTGGTTCAGTTAGAAGCTAAGAGACAGAAGGAAGAAAGAGAGCGCATTCAAAGAAACGAGGAGAGAGAGATTCTCGATACGAATTTGGAAAACGAACGAAAATTGGAAATTCTTGAGTGCAGGAGACAACGTGAACGTGCCCTGAAGTATGGACAGGATCTGAAGGATCAATTGAAATATACGGAGTCAATGCGCAAACGAGAGAAAGAGGAGGACGAGAGAATGTTTCGTGATGGATTAAAGAGAGACGAAGAATATAAGAAATTAACAGAAGAATTATTGAACGCTTCTGATGACGTAACACCCCATGCCTTTAAGATATTGATCAAAGAGTGTGCTGCCAGAAGGGATGCCGAGGACAAAGGTCAATGCTATTGTCCACCGCCATTGCCAAAGGACTACCTATAATATCCATGAGAGTCGAGAATAGAGTAATGCGTCTTTCTGGTAATTCCACTCTGTACGTTATCAAAGACATTGGCCTGGTTAATTGGAAATGTAAAATGGGGTGAAGTTTAAAGTGGACAGGGAGATCAAGCCAGAGCGCGAGCTTTACGTTAGTCACGAGGCGGCTCGTGGTTCCTACATCCCTTCTGGGCTCCATGGGATTACCCTGATTTATCGTACCAATTGCCATGGAGTAGGTATGTCCAAACTTTCTTTTATTGGCCACGTCCGATCTTTCTTTATTTTCCCCCGCACGAATACAGTCTAGAGAAATTTTAACCTTCGGAGCAAATAAACCCCGTAAGTGATAACTACCGATTCGTCATCCCTCTCCAGTGGATCAACAGTATCAATCAATCATATACAGAGTGATTCAGAATAAACATTACAGCCGTTACTGGCAGATACTACAGATCATTTTATCCTATACGTGTTTTATCGTTTCGCAAGGTTTTATGTAATTTTTAAATGATTAAATATTAGACATGACGAATCAGAAGCTAGGATTGACGTTCCACAAAAGGTGGTGATAAGGACGATGATAAAACGACATAAGGTTGGCAGCAATGAGCTATGTTATTTAAAATCGCTCTAATGTCAAAGTATCCCCTGCTTTTGATTCTCGAGGGCATTGACGAGGCTGAAGTCAGCCGCGAAGGTCCACTAGATACTGCACGTAGCAAAGCATCGGAAAATGGACCTCTTCTTAGCCTCTAGAATTGCTGCAAGATTGTTTTTTGTTTTAATTTACGATAAATCAACCAGACCCATAGGGTCTCGAGTTTGCATCATCAACGTCTACGCGGGACCCAAATATGTCATCCTTGGGGTTCCAAATTAATCCAAGTACCGTAACCTCATCGCGAATGGGACAGTCGATGTTTGATGAATTTCCATGCGTAGCAATTTCTGCGTTAGAGGCCCATTTGCGCAATTGGAAATCTCCCGAGAGGAGGAAGTGGTCAAATTCCTCTTTGACTGTTTTGTGCTCGCTGATGTCATCGCAACCCCCTCAATAGATTGTTCACGTAGAAGTTCCGCTGAATATTTTGTTTAACCTCTGGATAATAATTCTTGCCGTGGTCCGTTCTTTGGTGTAAACGATGTTTGACAAGGAATAGTATTATGGCAATGCCATAAGTCACAGTATTGAACTTCATCGATTACTTGGATCGATAACAGTCTGTTATCATCTTTGTGGTCCGATGTCATAAGCTTCGCCTCGCAACGCTCTTGTTCCTTGGCAAAAAATATAGTCGACTGGTACTCTTCGATATTCCAAAATCTTTCGATCTATTTTTGTAGAATTGTGTCAGCCGCGATGTAACAGATTGTTGATCGCCGTTCTCTTATGTAAAAACAACCAATGTTTCCAAGCTTCGTCTGATAAAGCAGTCATTGTTTTACATTTCATCTTTAACCTAATTAAATCTTTATCGTTCTTTTCATTACTCCAAATTGGTGCAATTATTTACCTCGATCCTAAAAGAACTCATGACGGCATAACAATATACACGATACTATATGGAATTTGGAGTATTTGTAGGGAAAGATAGTCAAGTGAAACAGTCGAAACACTGGATCGTTTACAGGCAAAGGGAAACGGTGCTACAACTGTGATGTGCTGTATCTGTGTAACAATTCAATTCGTACTGACGTTGGATGATTTTAAAAAGAACTCGAGCTAAAGTCGAGGTAAAATGAAGTTGTTTAGTCCACATTTTTTTACGAACAATCTCAGCAGTCGTAGATAAATGTCCATTTGTAGATGTCCGTGACATTCAGGTCCGCGTGTTTCAATATTCCATAAGATGCCAGTCTATTCTCTCAGTTTCTTCAGTCAACCGTAAAAATTACAGAAACTCCAGAGGAAAAATATAACAAAACGCTAAATGATTATTCAAAGTAAAACAACAACATAGTAACAATAACAACAGCAACTCTGTGATTTTTTGTGAATTTAATACTGGAATTTGGTACTTATCGAATTGAACAGAATTTATTTTCTGAGTAAGAAATATACCTTTAAAAAATGAATATATTTTTAAAGCTTACTTGATGTTTATGTGTCACGTTTCTCATATTTACTTCTTCCTTTTTCTTTTCAATTTTAGCTAATTCTGTTTATAAACATTGTATTCTGACAGCAATCTCTTTACTTTTAATGTATTAAACTTTTATTTCTTTTTCGCTGAAAATTATGCAACACCCGAATGTTTTAACTGCAACGGAATTGGTCACGTCTTAAACAAACTTAAAAAAGCTTATGAAGCGTAAAATATGCCAAGGAGAGGAATATTCATCATTTAAACTTTTGGGGTCAGTATAACCCCGTTTGACCAATTTGATATTCTCAGGAAGTGTGACAACGAAGGTTTAAAATTCAATAGTATAATTATTCACTGTAAGTAATATTTTCTATTAGATAATAATAATTGTTGGGGACATTATTAGTCACAATAATTACTACTGAACATCAACAGTAATTACTGTCAGTAAACAACAATAACGTTTACGTTGTTATTTACACTAGTCACTACTAAACTTTCCGCTTACGTCGCGACGGTCATCAGTTACCAACATTGCTAATTTTCTGTTGAATAGTAAACATAGTTCACGATGATGTTGGCTACACAAAATGAGCTTGTCAGAAAATATATTAATTAATCAATATAATAATTTATCAATTAACCAAGAGATTATAGTTTCGCACGAAACACACGGCAAAAGTCGGTTACGTATATTTCATCATGTGAAGAACCAAATAATATCAACGGCATATGTCGCAGAAGTGAGCAGAAAATAGGCGGCAGAAGATCATCGCGAGAATTCGTGGGCAGTGGTTCTCATACGCTACGAACAATCGTGTTATTATTCGTCTTTATCTCTTTTGTTTTTTTTTAAGGGTGACCAATCGTTCAAAATTGCTATTCCTTTTGTCATCACTAGCAAGATTATTGTTAACGAAATAAATGTTTAAACTAATTGCTTGAGAAATTTGTACTTTGAGATTTGTCATAAAGTTGTGTGCAAAACCACGTATTGCTTACAATGTATTTAATTTCTTCCAATGTCGGAAATAAAAGCATGGCGTATTCGTACACTGACTATAGGAACAAGCAATCGAGATGATTTGAAGAATACAGAATCCACAAATGAATCTGATGATTTAAAGCAAGTAGATTATAACGAGAATTATGAGTCACTCGAACAAAACAATAGGAATGATGAATATTAATTAGAAAATAAAATTAACGATTTAAAAAATCACAATTCAAGAAGATTAACCTGTCAGGAGAGGCGACATTTCGCTTGTGGCGTGAGCAAAGTTCTCATAGCGCGCCTTCTCGCGAGCTAATACAATTGGAAAATTTATAATTAAGTCGGCTATAGGCAATGGAAAAAATCGAAAGAATAAATTGCATACGCTTAATAGGCTTTTCCATATCCATATTAAGAGACTCGTAACTATAAACTGAGAAAAAAATACACTCAAAGCATACAAATTGTCTTTTTAAAAAAATAAATAATCAGGCAAAATAAAGAACGCGATGCTTTAAATTTTAATTTCTTATTTATACAACAGCCATGAGTTAAATTTACGTTACAGAAATTCATTTATTTAAAAAATATCAGGCTTGAAACAGAAGAAGTGCAACTTTTAATGACCATAAGTAGTTTTAAATAAATCTTTCGCGATTTGTGATTAAAAATGACCGTTTGTAATTAAGGGTGAATCTACCACAGTACGAATCCAATAATTTTTTTACTGCGGATTCCTATCTATATAATTTACATTATTGTAAAATATCAGCTTCGAGAGAACAAGTGTTAACGAACAGAAAAAAGTAAAATTGTCGAAAATATTGTTTTTTTCATGTTACACTTACATTTTTTTTTTCTAATATCGTGAATCGTTTAATACCGTTTCACTTCATATTCAGAGGACTCTTTTACATTGCACAGTATAGAAATTTGGCCCTTTGGAATAACCTAATAGCATTGCTTTACTATAATTGCAAGACGCACAGTGTTTGTGCGTTGTGTGTATGTTTAATGCGAATGGTCTACTTTTTCCTCGGAATTCTATGGGAATACAAATAAAGTCAGATTAATCTTACCTAGTTCACATGACATAATTTCAGGACCTAAGTACATCACCCCTCGAAAACTCATCGTTCAACCCCTGTAATTTAAAATAACGACAGAGGGCTCGTAATTCCCTAGTGAAAAGCATCTTCTTAACTCTCCCTTGGAAACTCAGGTGCGCGCCGTGATGTACGTATATTGGGTGTTTCAGTAGGGAGAATGGATGGCCAGTGGGAGGGTTGAAGGTTACGGTCAGAGAATTGGGAGGAGTGTCTGTGTATTAGAAAGCCAGAGTGGCTATGGGGTGCACCCCTCCAGGGCCGTAACGACGAATCGTAATAAGGAGCTGGATATTTGAATTTCTGAGCAGTGTATCACCGACTGCAGACAGTTTAATCTTACGAGTGGGAGAAAAGGGTGTGTGTATGTAGGTAACACGGGGGATGAATCGTTGCCAGTAGAAGAACAGAGGGATTGGTACCTAACAGGACCCAGGAAACGGGTCCAGCATATTCCTGGAAGACGTACGTGCAGAACCCCCCATCGTTGTGCATGAGTCTGCTTTATATCACTGGGAGACAACTCCCTTTCAGGGAAACCACCCCTAACTTCTTTACCAACCCCTTTCGTAGGACATCCTTAAGTTAACCGTAGTACCAAGTCGGCGCGGTTTATTTTAATATTTTAGTTTATGACATTTTTCACAGGGGTAACCAGTGCCTTGAGATATTGCCAGCCAACTTCAAGCAACCCTTACACGTATCCTGATCATTTTTCTTCTCTCAGTATGCAGATATCCTTGTCTTTTGTAAAATATAGAAACATTTTTGCGAGTAGCCTGAAAACGTGATTCATGAGTGGAGGAGGGAAGGAAGTGGGTATTCGAAGCTTTTCCTATAATAATCTTCAAATTGACTATATAATTGATTTTAATCTTGACACCTTTAACAGGATCAAGATTGCGAATATTTAAGATAATTGGACGGTTGAAAAAATAGACTTTCTTCTTGAAGAAGCGAAGGTAGATATCCTTCTTGAACTTTTTTTTTTCTCCCGGGTGGGAAAAGTTTCAAAGGGCGTGCTAAAATGAAGGAAAAAAAATGGCGACAAATCATCTCCGCCACTCGGCAAGAGTGGTTCTTCTGTTTTTTCTCCTCTTCGCGTTCCACGCTTCCTCTGCTCTTTATTTTCTTCTTTATACACTTTCTCGTTCTTCTCTTTTATCCCGCAGCAGAGCCGTTGACAAAACTCCCACGAGAGATCCGGCGTGCTGAATTTGGATTTGAAAAAGATTTTCAAATAAAAGTGCGTAGGACCACGAATATAATTTGGTCGATTTTCCAGAGGAGACGGATCTACTACCACGGAGTGGATAGAAGGTGGATAATGGCGGATGTGGAGGGTTGGACGACTCCAAGACGTGGGAATATTAAATTTTAAATAAAATTACCCTCCTTCGTGGAGGCGTGCTCTATCAGCGACCGTAATAATCATCAAGTTTTATTCGTAACAACCCTAACCCTGGGGCGTGCTGAATCGGCCTGGCCCTCTTAGCGAATTGGGAAGGCACAGAGGGACTTCATCGAACTCACACCAACATCGGACAAGCCCCAGCGATTCTGATTACGATTACGCCAAAGAATCCTTGAGAATTCCGCCAGGAATTCTCAATTTCTTTAAATGAATTTTCAAAAATATTACTAGACTTTCTGATCGACCTGATCATGCAAATCAAGGATCATCCTTAGGAAAAATGTGAAAATAAAATAAACGAAACATCTATACTTTTATATCTCATGAAGCTTTTATGACATGACATATAGTTTTGAAAAAAATATCTTTTTTTTTCCTAAATATTAAATCGTTTCATACAAAATCGCTTTAGATTTATTTGACTCGGTAATCGCAATGCCAAGTTCTAATGAGTAAATTTTTGACTACAAAGTTGTTCTACTGTTTTATAGATATAATGAAAGAATCGACCAATTTTCAATGCCTTGAATCTTTGAAATAATTGCTTCAACGATTAATACAGAAAGAAAATCAAACTTTAATGTTAATTTAGCTTCGTGAAATCAGCAAGGACGTAAAACTAAATTTGCCAAGTATTCGTCTGTCCTAATAATTAATCTCAACACAGTATATCTTCCACCATCCAAATAATTGATCAAAACTTATTCTCTTAAGAGAATATTTTGTTTAATGGTTTACCTCGCGCAAACGAACGATTGTAAATAATGAATATATAAAAAGCTAAAAACCTGCATTCTTCATAAGATATATTTTTACATCATCCAACATTAAAGCTTGAATCAAGATATCCAATTTTAAATGTTGAGCGAATATTTCGCATGACGTTAATCGACGCATTAAAATATTCACGTCTTCGTCTCGCATGAAAACTAATACTAAAGCCTCGTTAACAAAACGAGTGAAAATGTTCTCAGCATAGCGATATGTCCCTAACATACATTTCCACTTTGTTTAATACTCTCATAATGAAATACACACGTTCTATTCATAGAAATAATAGGTACACCCATAAGCCTCGTAAAACTAACTGCCAGTATTATTGTGTTTAATCGAAATTAATAAATATTCATGAGGAAGGCACCTGCAGCCTCGTTCAGGAACTAATTTAACATTCTTCCTCAACAGAGAGACGAGCTAGAGGTTCTATCTGTAGTAAGGCATGGTATATGTATAGTAAGGGGCTAAGGTAGCGCGTTGTTCAGACTCCTAGAACCGTCTGTAGGGGTCGGATGGACGTAGCTTGCAATGCGTTTCATTTGAACCAGACAGGAGAAACCCCTGGGCTATGCAGAGTAGCTGTTTATTATTCCCCTATACCAGCCCCACAAACTTCAACCCCCATAGACTTTTCCTTGTTCGTTATTCCGATAGGCATGTACCCTTGTCTACTTTACTTTTGGCAAAGCCTAACTTATCCTTACACTTTGAAGCATAGCCCAGCAATTTAATAAGACAACCAAGGTATTCTTTCGTTAACAGAGACCCAATCACCAGCACCAATTTTACAGGTTTAAATGTAGCTGCATCTTCAAATTCCTGTATAGACAAAATTGTCCGAATATTCATAATAAAGAATGCTTTTGCGTGAAGGGGGTAGAAAATGATTCGATAATAAAATAAATGCTTGTCATGCTTATTAACTTGCAATTCATTCTATAGGAGTCAACAAATGGAAAACATCGTTTTGGATAGCTGTCAAGGGATAGAAGAGTGGCAGAAGTAGGCAAGGGTAGTTAAGGGATGGAGAAACGGAAAACTCGCAACAAGAGCTTTTTCCCATCGAATGATTCCACGCGACTGGTTAGAGGTTGCTCGGTGAGCTTTATATGGAATATACGGATACGAAGGGGGCTTGTTGGATACCGAAAGCGAGTTAAGGGTAGGTAAGAGTAAAGGGAATGGAGTATGGGAGGGATAGCTACTCTCCTCTCAAGGGATGTTCTTTTGACATACACGTCGTTGTCGTCTACGACGGTCCTCCACGGCATTGCATTAATCTTCTTCTTCTGCACCCTTATTGAAAATTCTACAGAGCGCTTCTTAGTTTTTGCAAGGCCAACCTACACCCCACCATCCCTATACTTCCACCCTTCTCGTTTCTCTTCTACGCCTTACTGCTGCTCAGGGATATTCCTTTGCCAAGTCTAGTAACATAAGGACCATGGAACCATCTTGACTTGCCCTGCTACCCTTTAAGGATTGCTCGATGCTATTATCAATCACCAGATGTCGCCTTGGTGTATTCGTGCGTGTCCGGTTCAATCTCCAGTTCACGAGCAAAATACAAATCACCCCGCGTTTCGTTGCTGATAATTATTAGCAAAACACTTCATCAACAAAATCCAAAAAATCATTCGGTTTTCGAAACGATCGATTCGACGTAACTTGTGGTTCGGTAAAATATAGAAACCAAACTTTTTATTGGGATTTGTCGCTCTCGGACATTTTTATGGCACTTGTCCAGAACTGACAGGGGGGGATGTGATCCGAAGGGTGAAAAGAGTCAAGTACGGTCACAGGGCACCATATGGGTTTGCCTGACAATTAATTTCGGCTTCTCTTCCGGAACTTTGGGGTTACCATGGCTCCATTTGACTCTTCTTGGTCATCCAGCAGGTCCCTTCTTCCCTTTCTATGAACTCCCCATAGATACCGCAACAGGACCGTAAGAATCGCCGTAGGGCGCGCGGCCCCGGGTATAATATAAAATTAATTTCCTTCCTCGTCCCTTTTCTTTTATCGTCTGGCGCATCTCTTCCATTCGGCAAGTTCGCCGTAAGCCAATGCCTTCTACCATCCCTTACCATCCTTCCATCCCTCTGCTCTTTCTGACAAAGAACTTTTAACGTTCTCTCAGTTTAATTAATTTCACGAAGTACTTGCCCTTGGTAGGGGGTTGAAATCCCATACCTCCACCCTCCACCCTCTGGCTCCCATCTCTTTCTCTTTGTCATACCATTCACTCTTTACTCCCTCTTTAATTCTCATTTACTTCCTCTTTCAATCCTCTATCTACGTATCTACCTTTTATTCGATACTCGATCCACATCCGTATCCTTCAATATCTTTTCGTCTTTTATATTTTCATATATTTGTAGAATCGAACGCAAATTTCTACTGTACTGGCAATCAAAAACTTTAAAGTAACATTAAAAAGATAAAAAAACATTCAATTGACCGACCAATATGATTCCAGAGATATGAATTAATTCGAGTAAAAAAAACATCAACTTTATCAACCGTCACGAAGAAGCTAAACTCAGTAGTCATATTGACAAAAAAATAATCAACATGATACTTATTTTTTTAACTGTCGCTATAGTCAAATTTTGTTATAACCAGCACAGACAAATTTTTAATCTTATCACCCCGTCACATTCCCCATTCTAAACAAGAACGTTTCGTTCACCATTAAAACTTATTCTTTTAAAAAAATATATCTATACACATATTCAAAAATTTGCAATAATGTACAGGGTGAATTTTGAAAATTATTCGATTCGGATATACCGATCGCAGTAACCCCAATCTCAAAATCTGACACTTAGATGTTTTTAAAGAAATTTGGATTACTTTTAAAATTTTCAAAAGAAATGTATAAGTTTTTTCCAATCTTTTATATGGATACATGCATACATAGTATCCAGTTATGACAGTACCGCATAAAGGTGCACTACTTCTAAGGAGTAGTGAGAAGATATTTCACAGAAATGCACTTTCAAGAATGGAATATTCCAGAGGGAAATATAAAGGTTGTAAGATCGCCCTGGTACGGTGCAAGAATTATTGATAAAGGAATTTTACGTACATCAGTTAGATTTCAAGTATAACACATATGTGGGAATATCGTGACGCTCTGTATGCATCGTAAGTTACTGAATGCATAGTATACTGACTTATATAAACTAAATAGTCATAGTGAGCATTCGAATTTGTGTTAAACACCCTACTAGGATCACAGAAAATCAATATCAGTTGTTAATATTATTAGATTTATAAATCTGACTTAAAAGTTCCCCAATAAACACAAAATAAATTACATAATAGCAATGCTATAATTTTCTATTACAGTATATGTATATATATATATAATAGTCACAAAACACCTGATATACGTAATTATTATGTCTCTAGATATGAAGTTGTAATATTATCGATATGTACCCGTAATTTTGTGTTTACTGGAACTAGAAACAAAAAACATTTTTAACACCCCAGTGGTACCACAACATAACGTAATTGCTTTTACTGAAGTTTCATAATAAAACAAGAATTTCGAAATATTATATAAAATAATTTGAATCTAGAGCCTAGTGGTTTAGTATTTAGCTCTGGCGAGCACTACGAATATTCGTATCAGGTCGACTGATAACAAATGTCCTAAGAAGGATTTACCAGTGTAAGTTAAAATGTGATATAGGAGAAAGGTATCGGAGACGGGATAGCAAATAACATAGAAAAGTGTATGGTATACCGTCTCGGACACTTTTCCTATAACGTGCATCTCTATTCTATGGTATATGAAATTATTTGTGTGACATACATACATTTTGACAAAGTACTATAGTCTAATATCCAACTTATAAACACAGGAGCTTATATAGTACTTCATTTGATCACATCAATACGATCGTATTGAGGATGAAAATATTGATAAAAATTTCATTTTCTTGAACTATTAATTTTTAAAAGATACTTCTTGGCAATGTAACCGATGTATAATTTGCAGGAATATATTTAAAAGCACGGCAACTTAACCAAGCCAGTAAGCCGGCGGATTTTATTGTGATACTAAAATATTGGTTATATACCTTGTCGAGAATATGTACTATAAATGCTGAGTTTGGATTTCGTTCCATGAAGTAGTTTACGGCACATAACAAATGCCTCATGTTTTTCGCAGATAAAAGTAATACACTCCTTTTACTGAGGATTCGGAAACCTAATAATATTTACGAGTTCAAAATCTTCCGTAGATTTTAATCCGTTTGAAGAATCGGGGATTTACTCGATTACCAAGCAAATACGGAATACGTGTACGTTACTCGTCGAATAACAAAAATAAAATTAGTGAACGGATAACAGAAGGTAATTGCTTCCTTTCACACAAATGCACGTTCGAAGTGAGTTTCCGCACTTGAGCAGAGTCTTTTTTTTTTTATCGCGGCGTTTCCTACACGAGTGGACCCTTGGCCCACTTCCGGCAAAAGGCTCAATTCGAATCGAAGCGTGAAAAGCATTTTCGCTTGCTGGCCTAATACTCTGGTAATGGAAACTGGAGTGGTTCGATTCGTGACGTTGATTTAAATCCAAGGTGTTGCACTTAGTTTACCTGATTCTTTTTCGGACTTCATTATTTACATGACACTCGTGCATTTTTCATGTCACTCGTGGTGAACAGTCAAGATATTTTTCAAAATCTTCGCTACTTAGAAATTCGTAAATTTCGCAGATTTCGAATAATCTCAATGGCGTCATGATTAAAAAAAAAAATTAGACAGTCGAAGATTGAGGTAATTGGAAGTCCGAGAGGTTTCGTGTTTACTGAATAAATTGATAGTCGCGATCTAATTAGGATACAAGGAGGATGGGAGAGGCCTGTTCCACTTCCTTTCACGGGGAAGTCTTACTGTCCAACCCCGTAACAAGGCCGTTTTAGGCCCTGTAGATTACCAGCTGATTTATAGCTTTTGCGCTCTTTTTTGTTCCCCGAAGCCCTTCGACTTATGAGACCGCTTAAAGGACTGTATCTTCTCGTGTATTTTCCAGTATCTTTCAGTCTGACTTTTCATGAAAAAAAAAACAGAAACCATTTATCAATTTAGGCAGAGCCACGAAAAAAAAGATCCTTGTAATCTGCTAAAAGTGCTTTTACACGTTTATTACAATATAACTTACAATTATAAAGCTATCAGTAGCAATCGTAAATATAAGATCTTTCCTGTGTGCAGTGCCATTAGATAGTTCTATAGTATATTTATATAAATGAAAATGAAAAAAAAATATCCTATGAACTAGGCATTATACTGAAGGTAGGTCCTTACCTATAATGCAAATAGAAAATCGAAGTAGAAATAGCCTGGTTAGAATCGAAATCCGCCGGAAGGTACCTATTGACTTTTCGTAAGGTAATATCAAGACGGGATCGGCTGTTCCGAATAGTCGATTCGCATAAGAGTCTGAAGAGAATCAGGATATTCCTGCAAATTTCAAGGACTGACTCAATCGCCAGGATAGAGGGATGCCTGGTTAAACTGCACGATTTACAGACCATTCAGGAAATTGGGTATCGAATGGAAACCGGTTAAGGACGCTTCAAGGATCGGCTAGAATTGTGCGTGGGGTGTGAATTCTTTTAGGGAATTGTCTTAGGAGAGACTGTCACTCTCCTTTTCTATCTATCTCTCTCTTTCTTTTGTAGGCCCTCAGTTACGCAAGGTTTTTCCATCCTTGCCTGATTTTTCATCTTGTTTTCTCCACCCATGTTTATATCTCTATCTCTCTCACACTCACTCTCGCAACTTTCCCTCTTCCTTAGCGTCCCTTGCTGTACTAAGCTAGTTCACTTCCTTAATACTGTTGTTTCCAACTTACAGATCTGATGTTATCAGTAGTGCCACTGTAATAAACTCGAAATAAATGGATTGGATTCCCCTGTCTCTTAGCCTCACTCGCGATACGATGGAAAACAAAGGTCGTAAAGCGTACCAAACCAGCGAAAAAGAGTCCCTAATTTGCAATTATCCCTCGCGATAACAATGCAATGTACTTACTTGAGTGAGAAAAAAAAAAGTACCATGATCCAGTATGCATGTTATGGGCAGACTACCTTTTGCTTGTAAATACATCCCAATGCAAAACGAGGTAGTAAATTACGCAATTAGTTTGATTATTTCTTGTCGAGCGAACAATTGCCAAGGGATACTTTTGAAACAGAAACAGACGCCCGGAGGGCAGGTAAAGCAGTTTCCGGTTCACGTTACACGCACCGCTGAACGTGACTTTTGACAAAGCGGCCATTCGGGTAGACTCGCAGGACTTTTGTAGCGAATGAAAATGAAAATGAACGAAGGTGATATCGGATGATATAATAATTAGTAGAATGGACAAAGCGGTGCAATTATATAATGGGGTACGATATATTACTACAGGGTGATGGAGATTGAAAGATCAGGAAAGCAGGAGTAAATGTTGTAATCTATACCTTTGATTAAAACAACATACTAACCTTGGTGTATCTACGCCTGAGACGTCGAGACGTCTAGATAACTCGACACTGCGTTCAATGATAAGGAAGGACGCTAAATACAAAATTTAATGGCATTCTGAAACAGTAGCTCCGCGTCGAATCCGATGGCAGCTTTCATGAAAACTCCTAGCAATCTCAGTGCTGAAATTGGCACAACCATTTGCCACCGTTCAAAGCACTCAATTTTAAACTCCATTTTTTTTTTCCTTTTGCAATTTTACTGTTTTCGTCCTTTATTATATCATTTTTTATTATTCACCATTTTAAGCGAGCAAACTTTCATAATAATCGATACTCTCTGGATATCTGATAAAAAGTGTATTTTAGGTGTAATTAAGCGATTTTCAATTAAGATACATTTTCTGAGCAATATCTTCCTTTTAGACTTTCTTGCACCTTTTAAAGGACGTAACTCTTCCCTGTACGATTTCAAGATAATGATGTATTGAACATAACAAGCTCACCCCTACTGTATACTGGAGGGTAGAATTATAAATGGCGCAAATTCCAACCCCTAGTCCAATAAAAACTCTTAAAGGAACAGCGTGAAAGTATGTCAATAAACGAAAAGTAAGCACGTGCCATTGTTATGACGTTTTTATCAAAACAAGCAAAAGATGTCATATTTATATTACTAATCAAGTTAATCATTCCGCAAAATTATAATCGAAATTTTAAATAAAAATATAAAGCGAAAAATCGTATTTAATTTCAAATTCTTATCCGACGTCTCAAATTATTGACGTAACACTTATAAAATTACGTTAACGTATTTTCAACGTATAAATTTATCGATTCGTAAATATACATTGCGCCAATCGTAATGCATAGATATTACAGGTATGTAAATTATATGCATACGCAAATGGTAACGTATGTATGAATAAAATAATAGTGTTCAAATACAGCACGGGAGCAATAATTATAATTTCACAGAATTATATCCTTTGTTTTTTTTAATAAATAATCACGCAATATTTATCAGTTTGCCAAACAAAAATTAGAATTATTTACAATACTTGAATTTTTCATTTATCATTATGACTAGTAAATTTACAAAAGTTTTTTACTCGTATTCCAAAAATCATTAACACCATCATTCCTTGATAAAACTTGCCTAAATAATTCCACCGTCTGTGCAAAGATCGTTGCAGTAATTAAAGTTGCTTCAGTCATTTCTTTAAAGATTCCTATGATGCTCCTCGTGCAATTTTCGGGGGGAAAAAAATGTTAATGAACGGATAGAGCCAGTATTAATAAATAATGATAGAATAGTGATAAACAATTTTGAAAAAAAAATTTGTTCGCAATATAACTCAAAATTTGTATTGTTACGTAGAAAATGAAAGAAAGGTGTTTCACGAATATTACTCGTCATAAAATCTTGACGTTACGCATATCCCCATACGTAAACGTGTATAGCCAAAGGTATGCGCGCCAATCGTAAAATATCCGCGTGTAATTGTGCACGAGAGGATAATAAAATAAAAAGACGGATATGTAACGCTTGTAAAAATATTGCGGATACACGACGGATACATAATAAAATAAGAATAGAGGTTTACATACAAAGGTGTACAATGAAAGGGAAATTTTCGAGCGGCAGAAAGAAATAAAGTAGAGGAAAAAACAAAAAAAGTAAAATATGAAAATGAAACGACACGTCACAGCACAGAACGCGTACTTTACGCACGGGATGAAAACAGGCAACGATAAAAGAGTGAGAAAGACGCCAGTACCTACTGCTGAAGGGCTGGATGGTTGGTGGGCTGAAGGTTTACAGGATTGGTGTGCTGGAGGACCGAGAAAGCTTGGAAAAAATGTACAGAGAATGGAAGTCCCCGTTGGACGCTTTTTGACTCGGGAGGCACGGACGAGCTACAGAGCTCTGTTCTGAAATATGAAAATGAAACTGGGAACTTGTACCGGTGGCTTATTACCAGTCTTGGACGCGTATACTATTTCTATATATGACAGCGTACTTGTACGTACTTGTACACGCATCCGTGAGAAAGCAGGACTTGATTCTGTAGTGTAGTTTTACGAAAAGATGAAAAGTCATACCCGTCTGATGTAGTGTACCTTGGGAAAAAGGCCCGTGTAAAATACACGGCTCCGAGTACCAGCCGTTAGTCTTTGGTATTTTTTCGCATTTTCAAGCAAATTTTTATTTTTTATTTTTTACCTCCGTCATTTTCCACGACGCATAAAAGATCTATAACAGACTGCAGTCGAGTATCATTCTTATATAATTTTTATATTTTGCAGTGAAACGACAAAAATGTTTAATAATAAAGGATTTTGTACAGAAATGGTTGTTCGAGAAAAACTCTATTGTTCCTTGTAAATTATTGTAATATGCCTGTCTCGGATATCTATTGCTTTTTATTTTTCTTTATTTCTTCACCATTCACAATGTTTTAGACGAAATTCAAAACACTCGATCGTTTTTGAATATTTCTTTTTCCAAAAATTATTTACACGTCCGCAAGATACACAACGTTCGATAATAGATCGAACGTTCCTAACGGTATTATAATGACGAATCGTGTATCTCATTAAAGCGAAACTTAACACTAATAGGGAGAAATGAAAATGTTATTACCGCGCTCGAATAATACCGCCTTCGTTAGCTAAAAGTATCGTCGAAGGATTCGAATCTCGCTGCGATAAGCCGCTCGTTAAAAACATACGACCCTGCCCATTATCCAATATCCGGATTCCTTTAACGAGCAATTAAAACAAATATGCAATTTTAAAAAAGCACAGACAATAGATGAGAGAATAAAAAAGAAAATTAGTCCATTCGTGAGGATAATTGTAAGCTGTGAATTATCCTTGTGGCCCTATATATACGTATATATAACATAATGAACTATATATATATATATATATTTCCTCGTGTCAATTGAAAGTAAAATATCAAAAGCTTCCAGTAAACTGCCAATTGTTTTTATTGATAAAATGAATTAATTGAAACAAATAAGATGACGGCTACTATTAGAAAAGGTTAAATATATCCCAGCACAAATTACTAACGGACATTAATCGTTATACTACGTTTTCGTTCTTGCTTTAGGTAAGATCCCGCATTTTTGTTTATCCCAGACAGTTACCCTCGTAAAAGCACTTGCAATTAAGATAGCCCAATTTATCTGTCACGATATTACAAGTTTTTTCTCCCTCTTCGCTGTCTTTCCTCTATTTTCTCATAGTCTTTTTCTTTCGTTATTTCGTATTTCATGCCTTCACCCTCCAGAGCCACGAGCTACGGAACCACAGACATAACCCCCTTGAATGCGAGGACGTTCCTTGGAATTACAACTGTTTCTTGTGGGAATTAGCCGTCGTGATGTTGAAAGGTGGAAGGTGGAATGCTGAAAGACGAAAAAAGAAAAAAGTAGTCCACGTAATTCAACAATAGAATCAACAATGGCTTCCTTGATAATTCAACCCGTTCCAGGATTTCCTTTAAAAAAATGTAAACACGTGTACGAAGACTGAGTATCTTTTTTAATTAAAAACGAGATTTATCGAATCAATTCAATTGTTCAAAAAATATTTAAAAATTCAATCTCTCCACTTTTCACAGAGTTATACAGAGTTAACTTCAGTTGGTACATATATCTGAATAACAGATACTGAATAAATATACTTAACCTCTAATTCGTGAATATCTTCGAAATAGCTAATTACAGGGATAGCCAGGAAAAAAAGAAACATTTTTTGTGCCACTGACGTAAAATTATTGCGTTTCTCAAAAATTCCCATATGTCTTCGTAGCAGTAGATCAGTCTATACATAAGTATTTTCACGTATAAATGATTTACGTTAAAACCATAACGAGACTGGTAATAACTGGTTCTCATGGTGGTTAATGAGAGATCGGATCAAAAAAAGGGGGCCTGACGAGTAGACGGGATGATTATTGATAAAAATCGAGAAGGACATCAAGTCGCGAATTCTGCGAAGGGCGGAAGTGCAGCGCGTTCTCTTTGCCGTGTCGGGAGAAAAGAGAGGACGAGATAATGGAAGAAAATAAAAGAAAGAGGTAAGTATAGCAAAAACGTTAAAAGAATGAGGAGCCGCGAGAGAAGCGTGGGGAAGCATTATCAAGGTGGGTCTGACTGGTCCCAAAGGAGAGATGCCGGATAAGAATGTTAACGAGCAGCGAACGAGTTGTACAATAATAATTTAATAATAATCTTCCAGCAGCATCAGAAGGCGAATTATAACTTAAAAATTTGCCCGTCAAAATGGCCGCGAGGGTTTATCCGAATAAAGCATGGTATTATAACAACGTTATTTAAAAAAATTTCCAAAACGTACAGAAAGTCAATATTTACTTTAATTAAAATTTTTACGAAAATTTTGCGTTGAATTAATTCAAAATTCTTGATTCACGAAAGGAACGGTAAATAATTTTTGTAACCAGTTACCACCAGTGGTTTTATTTGAATCATTCGTGCAGTTACATTTAAATCGATTCAGATTAATTTTAATTCAGTGCTATATATAAGATACACGGGAAAAGAAGGCTGGTCGCAATTAACACGCTCCCATGATGAGGGTCCATCATAAACAAAACTTTTAATAAATTTTAATTGCCTAGGCAATCAGCGACGAATCGTTCTCTCCATTAATCATATATGGAAAACACGTTAGGCCTTTAGGTTATGCCAGAGCAGTCGATCCCTAGTGACCCTGCTCACAAAAAGCAGGCCAGCTCTATTCATTTTAAAGGTTACCTACTCTGCCACAATAATCGCCCATCCTTCGAGAAGAAGCATTGGTACAGTGAGATTCGTGAACTCCAAGAGAGCGCTTCAATAGTATCTGATCACTTTTCCCCATAACAGTACGAAAGAAATAGGAGCTTACAAGAAAACAAAAGTATAAACGACTATAATTTTACGTAAGAATTCGTGCTGACATTGACATCAATATTTACTTGTATTAAAATGTATTTATGCAGTTCTTGGTTCCAAGACTATTCCAGGAGTACCAACAGACGCGCAATAAATCACAAGATAAGATTGACCGCGACAAGAATAGTCCATCGGGGCAATGATTCCAATTGATCGAGGAGCTTGAGGATCGATAAGGATAAGCTTGTAGACTGTGGAGACATTTCCCGGTGGCCCAGTGCCGTAACTAATAGCGACGTCACCCCTTTCCTTAGAATATATTATGCCTATTAGCGGCACCCGTGAAACCAAGAGAAACGCGCTTAAACGTACTCTAATGGCTGTTGCATCGAGCGCGAGAATAAAGTCAGGCCCAGAATGAAAAAAGGCCCTGACTCTGGTACGAACTTCCACGAGCTGCTCTATCCTTTTTAATATTCATGAGTATCGTGAAGTTGGTTGACTGGTTACATGTCTGGCTGGATGGCTAGCTAGCAGCCCCTGTCTAGCCTCCTAAGAACTCGTTTAACATCCTCCCTCCCCCCCAAGGCTCCACGGGTGGGAGGTCCTGGAGGAACTAAAGGACCGCCGGGACTTGACTCTATTATTATCCTCCTATCCTGCTCAAGTCAATAACACTTGAACGATACTTGATAAATAATTTCGTGTTTTTTTTTATCGATTTCGCTTCGATGCATGAAAAATAAATTTCTTGGATAAACTTTAAGGATTTCTTTAATATGAAGGCGCTTCGTACACCAGAGACTAAAGATGTGAAATGTTGTACGCTTCTTGAGAACTAGTAGACACATAACGTTTTTATGTGAAATTTATTTCAATGAATGGCAGGTGCACCGGTAGACGACTTATAATAATATAGTGCACGGACACGAAGATAAATAATAAAAGTAATACTGCACCTGCATCGCACAGCAGCGGCCAATAATTCTATAAAAAAGTCATTTATTTATTATCCACTTGAGAAACGAGTTAATCTCATAATACTATTTCGACAAGGAATACTGGATGGTGTATCTGGTAAAATTATCCATAGGGGGTTGTCAAGAAACTCCAGAAAGCTAGGGGCTGTTTTAGTCCAGGACTTCCGTAGTCAGACGATTCTCTCTCGGCCCATAACCACCCCATAGAGAAGCGGCAATCTCAATGGTTTTTCCCCCACGTTTTCCATTTCACCCCCTGCCAACCTTTAGCCATTTTCACGCTCCCTCCTCCCCTCGCCACAATTCTCCGCGTCTCCTTTCTCTCGCACTACAAAAGATCCTGTAACCCTCGTGGGAGGAAAAAAAAAACAGTCCCAATGTCTCGCAGCTTCATTAAGGGCGACGACTTTCTCGACGCCTCCCTTGTAATTCCTCGGGATGAATAAATACGCATGTACGCGAAAGGGGTTGACCGCCCACCCCTTGGCAAGTCTTCGCGCGAAACGAATTCTGTCCCCGGGACTCTACGAAGAATTCTTCTGGCTTCGGACAAAACCAGGCTAAATTGCTTTTCCTCGTTTTTTTCGTAATTCCTCTCTCTTTTCCTCCCTTTTACGTTTTTTTTTCTCCTTTTCTTTCCTCATACTATTCCCTACATCACGGATCTGCTTCTACTCAACTCATTTTCTTTTCACCGAAATCCATAATGTTTCCAATTCTCCCTGTCAAATCATAGCACGCGATGCTATGAGATTTGCCAAAAAAATTCATCAGTGCGAAATTTAATTCTCTATTTTTTATTATAAATATATTCGCTAAATGCTTTTTTGATAACGCTTATATTTATTAAGCTTTATGTTTATTTCTGCGTGATGGACACTTGACAAATATATATATGTATAGTGTATTGTAATTCGTGTACAAATTATTCAGTGCGTGTTTTTATAATGACGAACGAGCATACGAACACGTTTTCTATCTTAAATATGCTTTGACAACTCTTCATGTAAATCAAATTTTACCATAGGATTTTTCCGTTGCCCTCTAGCTTGGCTAGAACTCTGAGCATCATGTAAAAAGGATACAGAATGGCACGCAGTAACAGACTCAGGGCAAAGCACTCCAGTATAGTTATCAAATAAATTTCAGTCGTACCCGCACTAGATATTCTATTTACCGAGCAGACGACAATATTATACAGTCGATATAAGAATACCATGAAAAGAGCGTTGGCTGGTACCGCAAGCAATGACGGTGCTGATGGCTGAACCGAATGAAAGAGTTGCACAGCATCTTTTAACTCCGCGGTATATCGGTATGGCGAACCTATACGAAAGAATAGGGGAACAAAAATAAAAGCAGAAAGAAATACCTGAATACGTATGCATAAATAAAAAGCGAACGGATAAAAAAAAAAAGATAAAAGGTAACAGACACTGCTGGCAGAAATGGCAGAGAAATTCACGCGCAAAGACGGCGACGGGGAGGCGAAGGCTGGGAAGTTCTCGCAGAAAATGGCGGAAGCTAACGTGGCAGCTATCTCGGCAGGCTGAGTTATAGAAACAGTTTGCGGTATCGGCGTCGTTCCTAGACGTTGTTACATAGACGCCCTTATATATTCCTGCAATATTGCCTCGATATTACTTGTCCGTGGTGTAGTCTTCCTCTCTTACCCCCAGAGCCGTTGCATCCCCTTTGGTGCACCTTCTACATGACTACGTAGTCCATTCTGAAACTCGATCGTATAATCTTTATTGTAGGTTATATTTTCGAGTGGCGATACCTCGTTGGACTATCCGTTTTATTTATCCCAGGTATATTATAAGGATACTGGTAAAAAAAATTTTATTAGACAATTTCAGATTTCGTGACATATATTAAAATACGTAACCATAAATTATTAAGTTTATCAAAAATTGTACCCAGTCATAATTCTTTGAAGGTTCAGTAAATATAATTGGTCCGTAAGATCAGTACAGAATTATAGAATTATGGTACACAGTGTTTATTACTTGAAACGTAAAATAAATTTTCTAGTTACAGTCCTTGTACGTCGTAATCCAAATTTATTTTTTAATTCGTTTTACGAATTTTCATATCTCAGCGTAATTCGTAAGTTCCGTAACGCATGATAATATATGCGAGAAATGTATTTACGTAATTTTTATTTTTAAAAACTGCTTATACGTACGGCACGGATTTTTATGTATTATTTTGCGTGCAAGGCTTTCGAGTCAACGAGACATCTTTTGAACATGCCTGGCACTAATTACGAATATTCGTAGTCGGCGTGTTACGCGCGTCAAAGGAGAACCTTCAAAAAGCTTCGGGGCAAAAAGCATATTGCGCAGTGTCGACTTCGACGTCACACACTCGAAACGTCCTCCCATGTTTTTCTCCCGTACTTACGCGCTTAACTTTTTCCCTTTATTTCACTCCAATCTCTAGCATTTTCCCTCCACCTCTCGCCGCTTCCAGTCATCTCCGTTCGTTTCTCTGTTCTTTTCCTCCCAGCATTATCCACTATGCTCCTCTTTCTCTCTAATTCTTTTTTATTCCTAGAAAGATATATTTACCCGGGACAAAAAGTAACCTTTGCCAGTGATACCAGGAGTCTTTATTGCTTGACGTTATTAAACTGCTCTTTGGTAACCACTGTTTCGCGAATATTCTACACGCAAATGGGACTTTGTCAATATTTAAACTAAATAATAAAAAATCTCAAATTCTTATTTTCTTACGAATTTATATCAATATATTTTTTATTATTTGGAAAATGAAGTATCATTACTGTGCTACATCCGCAATACATCATATCATGGCTTTGGTGTTTCGTATATTACTATACGAACACTTGACTAGGATTGAGATACTGATAACTCCTTCCATCTAAAACACGAAGAATTTTTTACCTATAAAGTAACCTCACATGCAATATCTACGCAAAGATATCTTTATCGAGACTGTAGCAGAAAATGTTATTTTTCATGAAAACGTAGTGTCCCTTATCTATATTGCGACTATACGACAGCCATTCCTGTAGTACACAAAATGCCGTCAGAATGCGCATTCTTGACTGATATCACGACAATCACCATTGTATAAAATTCCTTTGAAATTAATAAACAACCTTTATCCAGCCCTCTGACAAATCATCTAATTACGAATCTCCGAGGTCTCACGTTAGTATCTTATCGAGGACTTTAAAGTGGTATACCGCGTTATACCAGTCTCAGCCTATTAGCATAAAGTCAACCAAGTCCCCAAAAGAGCAGAGAGAGGAAAAGTCGAAAATACACCGAGCGGGAAAGTAAAAGAGATTCGTACGGCGAAAGACAAAGCATAAAGGTGAGGTTTCACACGATACAGCGTGGGCGGTCCGAAATCTCCGACAAGCAAAAGTACACCTGAGGTGAATCGACACGATAACGCATCACGTGTTCAGATACGATACCTGATTCAGCGGTCGGCATTGCCCTTCGCCGTTGCCTTTTAGCCCTGCCACGTCGCTTTAATCCTCCATTGGTTTCAGTCTATGCGCCATGCATTATTCAGCCAGCAGCACGGTCCTGGCATATTCACGATACCGCGAACCTAAATGTTTGACTTGACTAGCGACGGCTCGTGCCGCCATTGCAAAATAGCTTCTCGATGATACTAGTCACCGTGTCTTTCTGCCTGTCACGACTCAGTCTTGCCTAATTGCTCTGACTTTTTTCTACGGGCTAACGAAACACTAATTTCATACGTCAATAAAAATACGCGCGGCTACTCGAGAGTAAATAAATTTTCAAAAACAAACTTACCGTCCGATGCATAATATTGATCTTAAATCAAATTCCGGATATGAGCAGCAACATTTGCTGTTCACTATTTCCGCTTTTAAAATGGTTCGTGCGCAAATATTCGATATATTGATATCTGAAGTCGATGCAAAACATTTGGAATAAATCATTCCAATCGGTTTGAAATTTACAGACCAGATCATAAGGATATAAATCAAACAGTAATACATTTGTAAATGAATTGAACTGAACTTTTTCAATTTTAAAATTCCTCATAGGCGTAATTATTATTTTTTTTTAAATATAGTAAATACGTAGGATATAGCTACGCAGTTCAAAGGGCCATGCCTAACAGCAACGTGTTTGCTCCAATATTTACATACACAGAAAAAATGCACTCATACATTACAAATTATTATATCGTGTCTACATATTTTTCCTGTTGTCGCGGTACGACTTTGATCAGCTGTATCCATCAAAAGACAATTTTTTTGACTTCGTGTTCTAAAGGACCAAATTATTAAAGGATTTGCGGATAGCAATAAAATCGTAAACATGTCAGATCAATTCCTCGTACATTTACTACCGACATTATTGATGCCTAAGTAGACATTTGAATTTCTCAAACATAATAAAATTAAATCTTTCAAAAAATTGTCACTTTAGATAATAAAGACGTAATATTTTTTCTACTTTTATATCTCATTGACGGATAAAAATATTAAGAAAAAAAAACTGGTAAAAGATATTCAAAATGCCAAATTATCTATACAAGATCGTGGAGATTCATTTTTTGTTGCATGTCGAGTTCATATAATATGTCTATGCTGAATTGTTCCTGATCAATATTCATACTTCTCTAAGAATTCAAAAACCTTAATGTATAATATATTATTATAGAAAACTTATATTAAGGTAGCAGAAGCGACGATAGAGTTACTCGAAATGCAATTAAGAATTTCGAGATGGGTATAAATGGAAGTTAATAATGGGTGCATAAGCGATATACAACGTGATGGTATGGTAAGGCGATACATCACAGAGATAGAGCGGGGAGCATCTCGATGCCTCTTCGACGTGAGTTTCCTATTAGTTTCTGTTAAGGTGGATGAAATTTCAACGTGGTTCGACTACTTGAATGAAACTTCGAGAACAGCAAGCACTACTTGCACCTCTACCTTAAACCTTCCACTTTATATCTTTGAGTAAACCTTCACCTTTACTTTGTTTCGAAGCTTCGGGAGTTACACCTATAGACGAGCTTCTTCCAGCACAGACGGAAATACCTAATCTAACCAACCCTATCTTTATCTGTCTGCTTAGATCAACGTGCAATATATATGACATTCTACCCTTAGCATGGAATTTTATTTGTACATGTATATTCGCCTTTATGACTTTCATTGTTCAAGTTCGTTGACTGAAGAGTCTTTGTTTTTAACTTTTAGTCATTCATGATAAGGGAGGTTTCAATTAAGATTATGTCTAAATGCAATATAAATATTTAATGTTTTCACACTGATTTTCCGCACCCTTCAGCTTTCGATTTCGCGTCAGCATGACAACGAAGGATTAATAATGTGGATTCATAGTTGTTAACTTTATAGAAAAAATTTGAGTTTTTGGCTATTACAATTTTATTGCAAATTTGACAATTTGCAAGTAACTTATGTATTTTGTATTACGATTCAGTCCTGAAAACGTTGCGATACACACTACATCATTTTTACATGCTCTGAGCAAAGGTAGCAAGGGAATAACAAAGAATCAGAAAACAGAATAAATGTTATTATAATTAAAAGAAGTACGTTTTCTCAAGAAAAAAGAAAATCGTAATATTTTTCTATAACTATTACATACTTTGCATGCCGTAAAACGCGGTTAGCGGTTGAGTGGAATAAATAAAGCATGGAAGGATAAAATAACCAAAAATTATATAAGTAAAGTATGACTACAAACAAAATATGACAGAGAAGAAAGATGGGACGTCAGTACTCAAAAATAGAACGTAACAAGTAAATTTCATTCAAACAAAAATCATAAGAGTTCGTTTACTTAGAATTAAAGCATAAAATGGTTTGCCAGACGTTTGGAAATATACAAATAAAAAAAGATAAAAGGAGTTCAATTTTGTTCAAGACAGAGAAGCAAGACGAATATATGACATACTGATTCCTAATTGAACAACAGTATGAAAAAAAAACCCTACAACACAGAAATAGAATGTCACGAAGCTCATTCGCATAATATAAAATGAAACCGTTTCATAGCAGAGTATCATTATAGAAAATAAAAATGTTAGCCAAAGTAATAAATAATAGTAATAAAAATTGAAACATATATTTTAAACGAAGAAAAAGTTACATTAAAACTCTGAAGAGAGCAAACTATTTCTTGTCTAACATTAAAAGTAACAGCTACACTAATTCTCTTTTGTACATAACCGAAATAAGAGTATTTCAATCCACAGTCGGCTAGGACAAGTCGACCTTAATAACAATTAAAGGAAAGAAAGTTATTAAGCAATAAAGAGGCAGACAAGAAAACTCCTAAACCATCTATAACGTTTCGATACGTTTTTTTTATATATGAGCATATATACTATAGCAGTACTAAAGAAAAACAAAACTAGAAGCAACAGATAGCGTTATACTCATTTAGGAAAGTAACAAGTAGAATACAATAAATAAAGAATCGAATGAAGTGAATCTTCGCAAAGGTACAAACTTATCTAGCCTTAAGAAAAAAAAAAAAAAAAAACTAAACAAAAAAGTTCCTTTATCACTTGGTAACCATCTGCCAATTTCTTGGGAGAAGCTAAATCGGTGCAGAGTAACGTAGACCTATTACTCCATGAGTATCCATATACATAATGATGACGTCTTAACCGATTTGTGTATTCCTTTTTTTTATAGGTTTTCACTTGGATCTCCGTTTCATGGCGTCGTTTGCGTTCCCTGGTCGATCATCGAAACTAGATCTGTTTGTGTAGCACAATGCTCAACTGAGGTCGCCATATTGCATTGGATGCCTACGTCAGCTATAGATGGCAACTGACAAATCCTCATAGGATCCACTGTGACAGCTATCTGAATTACTAGCAGAACGTCCTCCCAGGAGAATTCGCAAGGATATTCCTCGCATAAACGGGCCAAGATCCATTCCAAGTACTGCGTTTCGGTAAATGTTTGGTAGCGATGCCCCTTCATGGTGTCGTTAAGATAAATATCCTTGGGGTCTTGATGTCTGATATGGTAGCAATAGAAAACATAATCTATTACCATACTCGAACTATAGTAATTTTGAAAAAAAAAATATAGTTAGAGCAACAGTTACAGAAGAAGGACAATTGCGAATAACCTGTGCCGTTGATCAGTTTATAAATTGCTAGTGATACAATTTTTTAAACTTTAAACGTTAATAAATAATAACATCGTCTAATTTCTTAATTATATGATTCAAGTTTTAGCCTTCCACATCGTAAAACTACATTTACAAGACCTGCATTTAGACATATCATATTTTTATAAAAAATACTTGAAAACATGAAGAAATTGAAAAAAGTTTGGTATAAGACCCAATTGTATCACAAAATTCTTCGTCATGTGCTCTCTATGATAATATGATTCCACTGATACTATAAGTGCACCTGAATGTAAGGTGAGTTAAATTTGTTGTTTAATTATTTTCCACGAATATAAATATAACATCATCCAAACAAACCATAGTCAGATTTATGAAGCAAGGATATAAATGAACAGAGAATTAGAACCATTGTCCTTCCTTGTTACAACTTTT